>CAEGAF010179498.1:0-27774 GCA_903067075.1 Micropoecilia bifurca | reverse complement strand
ATTTATTTTTTTTTTTTTAATTTTGGGACTATTTTGTGATAGTTAGTTGATGTTTCATTTTGGCTTAAATAAATGCTGCATGACCTGCCTCTGCTCTGAATGATAAAGCCTTTGTTGGTGCCTCTTTTATATATCCAGTATTGGTACCTACCTATCATCAGTTATGCTGCTAAAAAGATAATCTTCCATCATGCTATTGGACCTTGCTTACATAAGTTTGGCCATCAGTTTCAATTCTCAAAATTCTCACTAATGGTTATTTACTCCAAATACTGTATATGAATTACTATGTTGCATAACAGATTATAATTGCAAAAAATATTAATTAGAATGAAACCTTCACCAATTTTTCTTATAAAATAGGGTTTGTCCAATATATCCCATATGTGTGGGTTTTCCTGTCAGCTTCTGGTCTTTGAAGGCAACAAGCTGCAGAATGTATATAAAAAATGTAAGATTTGTCCATATGGGAGAATCTATTCCGAGAATTATCTTAAGCTGCTCAACCAGAAACATACAAGCTGTTGCCAACTGCGTTGTTATCAAAAGTGTTAAAAGTGATGAAAATTAATGAGTTTGCATCTTTTATTTCTGCATATTTTAAGCAGAGACTTCCTGAACTGTAGTTAGGTGCTTTCAGTCGATGTTTCAAACCGGCTGACAGGCAGATGTACAGTCAGTCGCTCCAGCAGCTCGACAGACTGGATGACAAGCACTTCTAACAAGCCAAACATTTTCTATTATGTTTGCTCTAAGTAGAATCTAAATTTCCTTTCTCATTTCAGTCTATCTGGATGCCCGATTGCTGCTGCTGAAAAGTTGGCAAAAGCCCAAGAGAAACATCAGAGCTGCAATGGCCCAAAGTCCAACCAAGCCTCTGACAGAGTCTTAAGGTAGTATTCACTCAGATCTTTCCTTCTCATGTCCAATTTGAAATTTTCACAAAGCTGTGAAATTTGTTGTGACATGATGCACTGAGATAAACCCAGAAAAAAAAGCCACTCATATCATGTGGGATTTCTTTCTTTCTTGTTCCTCGTGCATCCTGTAATTGAGATTTGATGTCTCCCCTTTTTTGTTTCATGTTTAAGTTCTGCTGTCCCCTGAGAATACACCCAAGAGACTGCACGTTCACTTCTCTGCTTGCTGAAGGCAAATCGCTTTAGATTTGAACAAAATATGCCTCATTTATCGTTGCTCAGGCCTTGCGTTTTGAATGAGTGTCTTTGATAGACATGAAAATGCTGTGATGAAAAGTCATAAGTAGTTGTGAATTTGTATATCCGTATCAAACAGAATATCAGGCACAGTTTTCTTCCCAAGCCTAAATTAAGGCTATAAATGCACATCAAATGATAAAAGCACATAAAAGAGAAATAAAAGAAATGCTTGATTCAATTTTTTTTCTTTTATTGCATTTACTTTAAAACTACCCAGAGCAGTTTTGTTTTCTTAAAGAATAGCAGAACAACCCTGCACCTTCAGTCATTTTCCATCTTCTATCATCCTCCATGTATTAATTTTCCCACAGCAGCCTGCTCGTTCTCTTCTTCCCTCCATTCCACACATTTTTCTTTTTTTAACCAAAAACCAGGTTTCTTCTCCTCCCCCTGGGCAATGTTCAGTGCCTCGGTCCAACTTCCACCCCCTCGTCATTTATTTTCCAGGCCTATGTGCTTTGTCAAACAACTGGACTATCCACAGTATGGTTACAAGAACAATGTCTCCACCAGCACGCCCCGCTCCAACCTGGCCAAGGAACTGGAGAAGTACTCCAAGACCAGCTTCGACTACAGCGCTTTTGATGGCAGCAACAACCACCAAGTGTATGGAAAGCGGGCCATTGCACCCAAAGTTCACGGGCACAGGGACACATCCCCCAAAGGATATGATGGTACTATTTTAAAGCAGCATAAGACTCTTTAAAGAGATTCTCGTAATATGGCCGATTTCTTTCGCATATCTATGCAGGGAATTATCTCAGAATTGGCTCTGCTTCTGTCCAAGAAGACTTGCATCTCCCAAAACTTTGAAACTGAAAAAAAAAAAAACTTTTAGGACTTTGTCAAACATCTTTACTTGATCTTATTTTATTTGTAATTGTGAGGTGGTCTTAGTCATATCTGTCTGACAGATTTTAGTTTGTACAATTTGATCAGTCATCATAGTTATCATTTTTACTTAAGACGTTACACAGTTTCTTGACTAGATCTGATTCTGTTTTCTCTGTACATGCTTTATTTGATCAATATCATCTCACTTCCATCACTTTGCAGACGATACTCAGCTCTATCCAGTAAATGTTCCAGATATTATTTGGTTAAAAATATACAAACGCCTCTATGAGACATGGAAAACTGGATTATCTTTCAAGGCAGAAGACCCTTCAAAACATAGCACAAAATCCAGCCAAGATGTGTTTGTGGATTTTGCCCAGCAGTGGATGGATACTGAATAGGCCTGGGCTCATAATGTTGTCCTACAGTATATGAGGCCCACTTGGGCACACAATCCATATTGGCAAGATCAGCTGTGAACCTGATATAGACCTTAGAAGGGATTCAATTTGCTGTTAAGAATTTGAGTTCTAATTTGCAGTCAAATAGAATGTTGGGTTCTTCTTTTTAACCAGAGTTGTTCTGCATCAGACATACCATGTATTATGGCCAACATGTAACCCAAGTACAATCCCTTCTGGGAATAATTTAACAGCCCATTTTCTACTCATAAATAAATTTGACCACCTTCTTACAAACAAACATTTGTTAATTATTGTAGACTTTTTTAATTTCTGAAATTCATCTTATTTAGAAATTTTGTTCAAATGTTTTGCACCTTTTTGTGAATCATTCTTGTATTATATTACACTTGTATTAAAAGTCATTGTATGTGGTCAAATGTTGCAAGATGGGCAAAAAAAATAAAAAAAAAAGGTTGTTTAATTGTGTGTCCTTGCAGCCAAACGATATTGCAAGAACTCCAGCTCAGCCAGCAGCACCACCAGCACCTACGCCCCCAGCAGCAGCAACAGCAGCCTGAGCTGTGGTGTTGGTGGAAGGGGAGCGGGGGGAGGCGGAGGTGGAGGGGGCAGCAGCGCCAGCAGCACGTGCAGCAAGAGCAGCTTCGACTACAGCCATGACATGGAAGCTGCCCACATGGCAGCGACCGCAATCCTCAACCTTTCCACACGCTGCCGAGAGATGCCCCATGGCATGGGCGGAAAACCCCAGGACCTGTGTTCACAGGTGGGAGCAGAGGGGCGGGGTTTAAATGCACTCAAAAATGTACTTGTTTTATTAATTACTATAAAAAATGACTCTGTAAAATAGACAACTCTAATATTCCAACCTCCAGCTTTGGTTGCAACACACATTCACTGTAGCGTCGTTTTGAAAAGCTATTGTGACGTTGCTGCATTTATTTCAGTGATCGGTTGCTACTTTGGCACAATCTTGTAGAAATGACGGGAGAGTCGGATTGCTGTTCAAGTTTTTTCCTGCAACATCCCAAAGATGTTCAGTGAGGTTAAGATTTTCACTGTGATGGAAAGTCTATGAGTCTCAAATCTCTATGCTCTCTTGTAGATTGAAGCCTCTTTTTTTCAATTTCAATTTTTCTTAAGATCACTTAAGACCATTGGCTACCCAGGTTTTCAGTCCCATTCCCTGCATGTGTGATGCTTTCAACTTTCTCGATTCAACATGCAGTTGAAACCAGAAGCTTACATCAAATATAAAGACACATGGACCTTTTTTTTCTCACTGCCTACAGTTAAATAAGACCAAATGTCTCCTGTTTTAGGTCAGTTAGTTACCAAAATTATTTCTGTTTCCTAAATACCACAATAATAAGAGAAGGAATATGTGAGAGATGTAGTTTTTTATGTCTTCAAATTTGGTTTACTTACAGATTGATTACTTTATTCAAATAATGAGAGATAAGGATGAAATGTTCTGGCTTTGGAAAAGAGTTGCACATCTGGTTCATCAATTTCCAGTTGCTTGAATGTGCTGCGTCCATCTGTTCAAACTCAAACAGGAATGTCCAACTATTAAACTACTCGGGAAGGAGACATGTTCTGTGTCCCAGAACAAAAGCCAGTGTTTGGCCATATTGACTGTGGATACACACTTTGAGGAAAGAGGGAGACACTTGTAAGCCTTCCAGCACCATTTACAACAAATTACTTTCTTGTCTTCTCTTCTTGTTTGGCTCCTCCTTTCAAGGATCACTGCAGCAAATCATTTTTCTCCAACTTATTACTTTGAAACTGAGAAATTATTTCCTGAAATCAATCAATAAATAAATAAATAAATTGGGTTTTTTTCATGGATATAGACATTTTTCTAATGAATTTCAATAGTGAAAACATGACTCATTTCCTGATTTGACTCTAAAGCACATATGACTTCTAAGAGTCTTACCAAGATGTACTGAGTAGTTCCTCTGTAATGCTGTGGCCTCCTACTGCAGGTGCAGAAATATCCACATCCAGATTATCCCTTTCCTTCCTTCATTATGCTAATTCTGGCATAGAAAACTGACAAAGATAAGGAGATTTGAGTTGCATATAACCGCACCAGCGTGCACATGACTCGTGACCGACCCAGAGCTGTGTCTTACACTCAGGGCTCGGCAAGGCACTTTCTTTATTTTCCGTCTGGGAATCAGATAGTAGCTGGGACGAAGCGCCGTTTGACACGGCGTGAGTCCGGTGTGTCACTTCTGAGGAGATAAGGTGACAGTGCTCCTGTATTATCTGTGCCCAGATGCTAAGCTGGAAAATGGAGGCCAGAGTGGGAGTGCACAGTGGAGGTGTAACGTTGGCTTATGTTGACAGAGGAGACTGCTGGAAAATCAGAGCGAGGGAGTTAAGAATAAAGACTGATAGAAAGAAAGGGAGCTCAGGGGGAGAGATTTGTAAATGTCACAGCGAAGGAGGAGAGAACAGAGCAAAACAACAATGAGGGCAGGGAAGGAAAACGGCCAAAAGAAGCTTATTTTCAAGACAAAATAAACTCGGCGGGACAAGCTCCGGAGCAGTCAAGACTGGATTTTCTTTTTTTCTTTTTTTTGTAGTTTCACCTCATTTCGTTGTGTGCACCCGCAGCCGCCTCCCCCTGCTTTGGGACGAGATGAGCAGGAAACTCTAAGGACAGAATATGAAACTTCAGAGGATTCTGTTTTGCTTCCTCCTCTTTCATCTCAACACCTCACCTCGTGGCTCACGCTGTTCTTTTTCTGAGTCTCAATGAAGCCTTACACGCACACCTTTTTCTCACCTCGCTTTCTCACCTCGTTCATTTTTTTCTACACCCAGTCTATCCGCCTGCCTCTCTCAATCACTTCATTGGATTTGTCGCTGAAGCTCTAAAACGTATTGTATTTTGCGCAGGATTGTTGTTTCCGCGGGAACCTTTTGTTGCTGGCGACCCCTATAAGCATGTCCAGGCCTTCCCATCTCTGCTTCGACGTGGCTGACTGAATTATATCCTCAGCAGGTCACAAGGTTCAGCAGATGCTTGTTAATGAAGGGCCATTTGAATCAGATGTGTTGAGGCAAAGAAACATCTCAAATATGCAGGGCAGCAGGTCCTGAGAAACACTGGCTCAGAGTAAATCAAAGGTGGGAGCGGTCAAGTGAGAGTTGCTTGTGCTTGCTAAAACTTTTGGTTATTCTAATCAGGAAAACTGTCCAGCATCGGTTTTTAATATAAAACTTTGACAAACTTATATATGTGACTTTTGTCACAAATCGCAATTATTATACTCAACTTCATCATCAGTCTTGATACAGTTCAGATTGCTCAGAGTCCACTGTAAATTAAACAAACAGCCACAGTATATTAGTTTTTACTATTCATCCTTACAACTGGTAAAGATGTGCAAAAAGATTTCAATCAACAGAATTTCTCTATAACATTTTACATGGTCAGAGTGTATAGAAACACATATTTTTGACTGTTTCTGACTGAGATGACCATGAAATACAGTCGATTTACTAGCTGCTGAATCATTTCTTTGTTATTTTGGAGATATATTCCAAATCTTTATCTTGCTGAAAGGCTTATTGTCTTTTAGCAGGTTTTGTGATGCAGGCCACCAGAGTTTTGCCTAAGTTGTATTTCAAAGAGTCCATAATGCTACACAGTATAATAAGGTTCCCAGGAGAGAAACAGGGTCACAGCATATCAGATTCTTTACCATAACTACTGATAGATGCACTCCTTTTTTCATACCAAACCCATCTGGAATACTTGCTGCCACAAGAGCAAAAATCAGGTCTTCTCATATACACACCACACAGATTCAATTAAATGTCTGCTAGGCTTTTGACACAATCCACATTTACATTTCTGGATATTATTAGGACTTTGGAATCTTTCTTTTTTCTTTGTTTCTCCAACAGTAAGTTCCTTTACTATCCCTCTCTGTTGTATGTAGTAACAATGTCATCTTGGGTCCTTGTCCAGTGTTGATTCTCACAGTGGTAATTATTGCTCTATATAGATATGGACAAGTTCAGGTCAGAACCTATTTCCCTAATAACTATTCTCTGACTTATGAATACACCTTTCTGACTTTAATTATATGTTTTCTTATCCTTCCCTGTGGCTAAGAAAAATACAATATATCATACCTAACTCCCAGGGAAAGTTTTAGGCACCCTGATGAAGTTAAAAACAATAAAGTAGATATTAGAAATGCTTCAGTGCATTTCTATTTTATTTTTCTTTTGATCAATCTGTTTAGAAAACAAATTACGTTTCATAATTTCTGCACATTAATACACTGAAGCTTACGCAAAATTCACCAAGCAAATGTAAAGACCATAGTGTTTGATCACACTGTCAAACTGCAACACCGATCACATCTGAAAGATTAAAATAAGCTGGATTCGCTTTAGTGGGTAACCTCATCCGAAAGCCCTTTAGACCACGTCTTTCCAGCAAAGGTCAAGGGTTACCAGAGAGCAAGAGTAGAAAGAGTCAGCTAGTAATGAGAGTGGGGGGATGCAGTGTCCTTTCACATTATTTTTTGTAATTTGATATGAAGGGGTGGACCATGTTAATTTGACAGTGATACACAGTAAAACAGCTAACAAGATGAGGCTGACGTACTGCACACATTAATAAAAACAAGATCGGTAACTGCCTCACCCAGTGAAAATCTACAGGAATATGACCTTTATTCAACAAAATGTCCTTCTTGTCTTCTCCTTCATTTTATGCTTGTCCTCTGGTTTTATCTCTCTTGTATTCCTGTTTAAGTGTCATTACTTTCTAATCTGACTCTCTAATCTTTACCTCTAATCTAGACCTGTGCAAAAATGTTGAAAATTCACTTTGACATCAAGTAGTACTATGTTTAGCGTCTTGATCTATTTAGCTCACCTTTTAATGTTCTTGAACAGCATCCAGCACGTTTTGTTTTGTTTTTTTGTTTGTTTTCACAGTTATCCCCGGCCTTATTTTTGCACCACATTTATTGCAGTATTCATGTCCAGTTGCAAATCTATCACCCCGTGCATTTGAGTCAGAGAGCATCACAGAGTTTGGCTTTGGACACCAGGAGAATCCACCCTTGGGTACTCTGTCAACTGGAATCAGAATTATAACGGGCTTTCCTCCTCACAAAACTGGAAAAATGGGGTTGGGGAAAACAAGGAGAGAGGAGATAAGCAGAGGTCGGGAGTCGGAGGCAGAGAAGGCAGAGTAACATCTAGGAATGCATTCAAGAACATCCCACTGAAGCATGATCCTGAAAGAGACGGCTCTTTTTCTTTAGGCGCGATTGTATGGAGAAATTTTTGAGGAGTTAGTTGTTTTTTTTTTGTTTTTTTTCAAAATCTAAGTTTGGACAATGTTTGTACAAATTTTAATGGCTCAAAGCTTTTCTTAATCATTATTTGATCAGACGCAAATAATGAGGGAATGGCTACCAATTAACCAGACTAAAACATGAGCTCTTATAAGAGGTCAATCTTTGTTAAAATTATTGCAACATGTGGTTTTCGCTTTTAACTCAAAAAATTATTTGTGTGTGCGTTTTGGCTGCTGAAATATTTTGGCAAGTAATTAAAAGTCCATCAGTTTCCCTTCACTCAAACCAGCAGTTATTGTTCAATCGCATTGGAAAGTGATTTTAGTCATTTTAATTACTGCAAAAGTTGTCTGGGCTCCTGACCAGTGGAATGAAGTCCAATGGTGTATTAGGCGAAGTACACATCCAGTATTGACCAGGGTCAGAAATATGTCCAAAAATACAAGTAAAAATGCTTGTTGGTTGAGAAAAAAGATTATATATTCATTATAGAGTGGACTAAGCTAAAGGGTTTATTTAAAATCAAACAAATGTGTGCAGTTTAGAATAGAAACTTAAAACTGTGGGTAGGGAAAGTGGACGCTTCTCTCTTGCGGACATGGCCCACTTTGTTCCAGAACACCGAAGAGTTCTACCTCTATTTTTGGGTTTGCAGTAGTATAGTTCGAGTTGCTCCTGCTTCTGCTCATCACTGCTCACAACCCCACCCCTAACCTTTGTCCCTTGCTCCCCTTGTGATGTCCACTCACATTAGGTTCACACATGCCCAACACACGCACACAGTTCAGACTGCAAAGCGCAGAGCATGGAGGCGTGGAATGAAAGAGAAAGACAGAGAGAGGCATAGAGGAGAGCTTCGCACAGGGATGCAGTCGTCCTTGAGAACTGATGAACCTCCTCTTCTGTTGACCTTCTTATTAGCAAACATTGTTACTCGACATCGCAAGAGTCTGTTGTCGTTTTCTTTTTTCTTTTTTTTTGTACAATGTCATGGGCCAAAAAATTAAAAAGGTTAGGAATTTAAGTTATAAGGGTGCTTAAACCACTTTATTCTCCTAATAAGTTAATATTTAGAAGATTTAAGAACTTTTCATGTACTTTCACAGAAAAAAATCATGCACTGCTTTGCCCATCTAATGATGAACATGTTTGATTGCTAATTAATCAGAACTTCTCTGTTTTTTATCTCCTTCTCTTCATCTCTGTTTCCTTATGTTCTATGCATTATCCTCTACTTCCCCATAATCATCCAACCTGCTTCCACTTCTCCTCCCTTAACCTGCACATATAAACGCACAACTCCCCCACCCCCATACCTATGCATGCTTTCCAGAGCCCCAGCCTAGATGTTGATGAGAACGGTACGTTGGACCTGAGTATGAGCAAGAGTCTGTGCGGCGGCGGCGCAGGGGACTCGGTACTCACCCCGCTAGAGCCCATGTCCCCCCAGAGGCAAGCGGCCCTGCTGGGCTCCCGCTGTTACGGCATGGGTGATGCTGCAGACTGCTGGGACCTTCCTGTAGACTACACCAAGATCAAACACATAGATGAGGATGAGAAAGAGGTAAACAGAGAAAATGTTCAAGGGTGTCTCTGGAAAATTTGCTTAACTGTAGGTTTGTGAGCCCACTTTCCTTTTACTTTTAGTTCATGGTTTGTTACTGATTGTTTTCACAGAGATCTTGTCGTTATTTATCAAGCCACCTAACTCTGACCTTTGAGAGAAGAAAACTTCTACTCTGCATGGCTGTCTACACAACAGCCAAATTAGCAAAGAATAAATTTTATTTTTAATACCTTTTTAAGTGGAAAATAGCAGTTAACACATAACAGATGAAGAATAATTCTTTACCGGAACACTGATTTCTAATGAGCTATTGCATAAAACCGTTCTTGTATGCAGTGAATTAGCTAGTGATATGTTTAGTAATCAATTATTCTGATAAAGGATTGATTAATCAACAAATTGTCACATTCTTCTGATTTTTAATCTAGCCACTTAAGTCATTTTATGCATTAGAATACATTAAAAGATGCAAACAATTCAATTCCATTTTAAGATAAAAATAATAATTTATTGGCTAAAATGTAAAAACATGGCAAAGAAAAAACCTCTGACATCAAAATGTGAAAAGCTCAGCCCTTTGTGTTAGATTAATGTTTTGATTATTTTTTGTAATTATCATTTAACAACTGGATAGTAAGGTACATTAATAAGGTATACAGTGTATGACAGTGTCATGATGGGTAGTAGTATTGTGTTATACTCATGTGTAATAAAATACTCCAGCGTATTTTCTTACTCATGGAAAACCAGGTCAGGAAGCAAGAACTAAAAAAAATACTCAATCAGGAAATCAGCAAAGGAACTAAAGGAGAACATGGGATTGTAGCATGCAAGTGATGGGATCAGGCAAGTAGTGACTGAAAATGAAAAGCCTAAATTCTAAGGAGATTGAATGCTGAACAAAAAGACCTAGGCTGATGAGCTAATTGATTACAGGTGCAAGTGGAGGAAGCAAACTGAGCAGACAGAGAGAGAAAAGTGGCACAGGGGACGAGGGGGAGTACACAGCGGATCAGGAAATACTACTAAAGAATAACCAGACTAGGGATACATAATAGAACTAAACAAAAACTAACTATAGGAAATAAACATAACTAGAAACAATAAAAAGAAATGAACTAAAGGAGAACAGGAACAAAACAGATCTAACCAAAATAACACAGAAATAAACAAAACCCAAAACCAAGCAACTCCAGATATGACTCAAAGTGGCATTTTATATTATATTCAATTCATTCTTACCATCAGTTGATATGAGTGCTGTATATATCACACCTGGCTTAAAATACATTTGACTTTGCTATTTCATGCTTTGAAATTGGTCTTTTTTAAGAATCTACTACTCTTTCCAACACTCCATTATTATCATAAAGATACTCCTATTCTTATGAACATGGTTGTTTATGGAAAAAAACACCAGTTTTTCATAGACAACCAGCCAACAAACATATTTTGTATAAAAGGAACTAAGATTCTCCTGACCCATTCTTGTGCTCCGTCTGAACTTCAACAGAACATGTTTATCACCTCTAGATGCGTAAATGCATTAGGCTGCTGCAGATTGTTTCATTCACTGTTTGTGTTTTCAAAGTGGTCCAAGCAGATCTACCAGAGTAGTGAGTGAATACACACCAGTTCTTTGTGTATTCACTCATAAGGAACTTGAGTTCTGGCTAGAGAATGAATTAAACAGTTTCCAAAGTACAAAGAAAAACTAAGACAGAGCTCCAGAATGCAGAGAGAACAACTGATCAAAAGCTTTTTAAAGATTTAATAGAATTTCTTTGCTAATTGGAAGTGAAGCATAAAGAAATTCATAATAATTTTCCTAATGATTTTGTATGTTCGTTTTTGTGCACTCTCCTTCTGTTTGGCTCACGATGATGCTCCAGCACAGACAACCTGTCTTCTCAGAAATCTTTGTGACTGAGTGAGGAGACAGAAATGATAACAAGCAGCGGAGGGTAGAATAGAATGGAGCACAAACAGCAAGCAGTTTTGTCACTGATGATAATTATATAGCAGCAGTTGCTGTTCCCGAGACTGAGAGAATATACTGTCTGGTTATCTCCCTGCAGCCATTGATTAAACACAGTCTCCAAGTCAAACATTTGCATTGTTTTCTTGGTCTCTTACCTTCTGGTCTGACTCACTCTTTGCTGTAGAATCAGTAAAAAGTCATAAAAAAGGCTTTTATTTTTAAATTTTACATAAACCTAATGGATCTGTCTGTTAACTGATGTCAACATCCCCCTGCACAAGAGTCATCTGCCCTGTTTGTTCCGTGCTCCCTGCATGCTGGCTTTCTGTTTTTACATTTCTCTCCTCTCCAAAATGAATTATGCAAAGTAGCACCTTGGGAGGGAGTCGGAATAGCTCATCTCATCAAAGAACCGCTGGAAATCAATGCACCACTGCTGGGTGCGCCTGTCGGAGCGCTGATGCGCGTGCGTTTGCAAGTGCACACGCCTGCTTTCCTGTGTGTGAATATTCATAAGAGCGTGTCTGCTGAACCCTTGTCTCTTTGGGAGGGTGTCAGAGTGAGTTTGTAAGTCCCATTCTTGTAGCCTACTTTTTTTTTTTTTTTTTTGCATTCCGTGTCCTCTGTCTGCATGCATGCATCAATCTCATTCCTGTGCCATTAATCGGAGAAACTGGTTTCAGCTGAGCAATTTAGTCTTTATTTGGACTTCTGCCTTTATGGCCATTACTGTACCCTCACTGTAAAATATGGAAGAAAGGTAAAATGGATTTGCATCAACTTGCATCGTGCCCTGGTTGCATGCACTGCAGACAAAAGCATAGCCCCAAACTGCAACTCCAAACAGCGGTCTGGTCCCACACCACAGTGCCATCTAGTGGCAGGTTGATTCATTACAAGAGGCGACTCCCAGAATACTCCATAGCTACACACTAGCGCTAGAAGCACGGGCATAACCACAAGTGAGGCCGCTCACGCCATTTGTTCAGCCTTATTTCCTCTCTACTGTTCCATTTTACTGTTAGACTGGCTCTACAGTCACACTGGCTCATCCAAACTGACAAAACTCTGTAAAACTCTGTAGCCTGAAAGTGCATATGATATAGGTGGGCGAGGAAAGTAGACAAAGCGGTAAGAGAGGTAACAGAAGGATTCACTGCAGAAAAAGAGCTTTGCTTTTCAGATAGTTGAGTACATACAACCAGAGAAGCACAGATTTTGTGGTGAACATTAGTGAAGACACTTTGTGTGTTTCTCCTCTCTTCAGCCTGATGATCTGGATCCCTTCCACGATCTGCTGGAGGATCGATCCTACACCACAGATGTTAACATGCCAAGCCCCAAGCCCAAGTACGTCCAGTGCAAGGAGAGTAAGAAGGACCTGATAACGTAAGGAGTCCCGTCCTTTTCACGCCTGACCCCCACTTGCTTTGTTCCACTCATGCTCTGCTTTTTTCCCCACTTCATTTACTGGTGCATCTCAATAGATCAGAATATTATCTAGAAGAAAATGTATTTCTAAAGCCTGTATGGTGCACATATATTCACTACCTGCTGAGTAAGAGATTCCAGGCTTTTATTTCTGTATTATTTTGTATTATTTATATTGTTGACTATCATGGATTACAAGTAATGAAAATATTATGGCCTATAATCTCCACAAGTAAGTTCATTAAATGTCAGTGCTACTGAAGAAGCTGGCTGTTCACATAGTGCTGTATCCAAAAATACAAATAAATATACAAAAGCAGCTGAACTGATACCACAGTACAGTATTTGCTATGCAAAACCTCTCCGAAACCAGAAACAATGTCAGAAGCATCTTAACTGGGTTATAGGGAAACAGGACTCGACTCAGTGGCCCAACCAACGTCCTTTTTTGAGATTAAAATTGTTTTTTTTGTTTTTTTATTTGATTTGGAAATCAAGATCTGAGAGTCTGGAGGGAGAGTGGAGAGGCGCAGAATCCAAGTTATGGTCCAATGTGAAGCCTTTACTGTAACCAATGATTTGGAAAGACAGATGGTCTGTACAACCATCTAATGCAAAATCTTAGAGCACGCCACACATTTTTCTGGTGACGAACTTGATGGCGATGCTGATTTTGTTTTCCAGCGGATCTTTGTGCTCGCCCACTCTGCTAAAGGTACCAGGCTTTAGTAACCATGGTATTACTGTGCAAAGTCAATCTGTGACCGATTGAACACGATGAGAGACACCAGACCCCACAGTGTAGAATTTTAAAAAAATTATTATTGAATTACAGAAAAAAAATTACATTTCTATGATATTCCAATTTATTGGCATGCACCTGTAGTTTCTCCCTTCATTCTGTTCAGTTAACCTCAGTGATCCACTGTTTCTGCTCTCTTCCTGCCCACATTGTGCTGCTGGCTTGCTATATGACTTTTATTTAATGGCTATCTGTGTGAAACATTTCGAGCTGTCAGTATCATTCCACATCAAGACTAGCCTATCTCAGGTAGCACTAGGTTAAGCACAGACAGTGAAGCTAAACTGGAAACAATGAGAACCATAAAAGATAAAAATCCCCCTTTCTTCCTGTGATTTTCACATTTTCCTTTCCTTCCCTTTGGACTTAAAAAATCTATCTATTTTTCCGGTGGCAGATGTCCCACACCGGGGTGTGATGGAAGTGGTCACTTGACGAGCAATTTCACCTCACATCGAAGGTGTGACTTCCTTTTCTCCTTGTGGATTTTAAGTCTATTTTTCTTTATTGTTTTCAGCTTACCTCGACAATGCTGTCAACCGTCTGTAGGCAGGGCTTCACTGTTTTCTGTTAGCCCTTTGAATATTGAGGTGGCAGAAGCAAGACATAAAAAAAATAATTAAATATTGAGCAGATGCTTATTTTGGGGTAAAGCCCTGGATTAAGTTTTTTCCTCAGTGGGCCACGTTTAAAGCCTTCTAAGCTGATGTTATTTAGTCCTCCAGGCACCTTCTCACAGTCCAGTGCAGACTGTGCATTTACCATTCAAAAGGTTTGAGCAGAACTGCTGAGTGTTGCAGAGCGAGATGAGTCTGCATGGATCCTGAGACTTGTACAACCTCTCAATTCCCAAGAAAGTTCTGACGTGTTAAACATTGTCATTTTATTTTAAAACACAGCTTCAATTTGTTTGCTTTTAGATACTCAGGGGGTTAACAATTCTCTTTTTGTTTTCTCTTAATCAACTCTTTGCACTTGCATCATGGCTTCCTTACATTTCCTGTATGATATTTTACTCATGCATGTGTTTGTCAGAGTGGCTGCAGTGTCTTTTATCCATAGTTGTTCATTTGGAGTAACCTGGTATTCTGCTGCTGTATTTTTCAGTCTCTCAGGTTGTCCTTTGGCTGATAAAAGCATTCGAAGCATGTTAGCCAACAATGCACAAGAACTCAAGTAAGGTTTTAGATGACTAATTGATATTTATGTGTTTTCTTTGACTTCTCCTTTTGGAGATGGATGGATGGATGGATGGATGGATGGATGGATGGATGGATGGATGGATGGATTGATTTTCCATTTCCATACTTATTAATGAATATACTAATCTAAATTACGTACTCAGAAGTTTTTCTTATGTGCAATGAAATCAAATTTCGAGAGTCAATTTTGGAGTTTGTCTCCACAGGCCTGAGTGATCTATTTTGTGGCATTGAAAAACTAATTGCTATACTACTGGCAATGTTTTGTTTTATTATTATTATTATTTATTCATTTGCATAATGTAGTACATGGGATGTCAGGTAAATAATATCACATATTCTATCATGTGATTATTTCCCCAACTACAAATGTATTTAAATTGAAGGTTGGACATTTCTTTAATATGTGGTTATACAACTGCAATAAAAAGACTGTTTATTTTAAGAAATTTTCCAATATCTTAACAATGAGTGTTGGATAAAATTATTCTTACCAAGGGCTGATTTAGATTTAAAATTGTATTCATTTAACCAAGAAATGTATTTAATAGGACATAACAGTAAAATGGAAATGTGTAGGCAGAGGCACCAATTTAAAAAATTGGTCTGTTTTAATTTACATTTAGAGAAAATAAAGTATGTATGCCA
This sequence comes from Micropoecilia bifurca, assembly GCA_903067075.1. Classification (NCBI taxonomy): domain Eukaryota; kingdom Metazoa; phylum Chordata; class Actinopteri; order Cyprinodontiformes; family Poeciliidae; genus Micropoecilia; species Micropoecilia bifurca. Next base: position 12,319 of record CAEGAF010179498.1, on the reverse strand, counting down.
TTCCCAATAGTTGTAAAGTCATTAATGCTGGGAATACCAGCAATTGTACTATGTGCACATTGTCGACTAGCTTCTTGTAAGTTTCCAATTTATTTTGATTTATCTTTTACAGTGAGTTCCACAACTTAGAGTGACCTCCTTTCCATTATTCTAATCTTTAGCTACGTCAATAGATTTGTTATCAAATTCAAGTTGGGCCATCCCAAAACATTAATATTACGAGCAATAAAAAGCCATGTGACGATATTAGTAAAAGTGCAAATCTGTCAGGGGTTTTAAAAAATTGGCCTGACAGTTTTTTTTTTTAAATAAGCATCATTACGACACTCCAGATCTGTGTTAGGCCCTGAGCCCTCTATATGTTTTGTGCCCCAGGTGTCCGACACCAGGGTGTGATGGTTCGGGACATATCACTGGTAACTACGCTTCCCACAGAAGGTACAGCAGTCAGTCTGCAGATACAACTTGACAAACCCTTCTCACTTCCTGACCATTTCAGTCTTGTAACCCTGTCATTTGTCTGCAGTCTTTCAGGGTGTCCGCGGGCCAGGAAAAGTGGGATAAAGATCATCCACAGTAAAGAGAATAAGGAGGACCAGGAGCCCATCAGGTAGCGTGCAGGCACAGATCATAAGTCTTTTGTCCGACCGCTAAACCCCGAGGCTGGAACTTCCTCCTGCCACCATCGCTGCTCACCGTCCACTCCCTGTGACATATGACTTTTCATTTCCTGCTTCGAAACGGACTCCATGCGATTCCTAATCAGCCCCACCACATCTCGTGCAGTCCATGCTTATCCTCCTGTTCGACCGCACACATCCCCGTAAGCAGGAATGAACCAGTATTAGTTCTGACAAGACAAATGTACCAAGAGTATAAACTTTTAACACTGGCATCAAGGTGTAGGAGGAACTTCAGAAGTGCAAGGTTGTAGGAGTTTACAGAGAGGTGGTTCTGCGGTCTCTGGCGAACTCCTGCAGACCCTCATGTAGGTAAAGAGACGCGCGAGCAGAAGTGGAGATGGAGGCAGAGAGAGATTGATTGACTCTGCCTAAATCCTTCTGTGGCCTCATCCCTGCAGCTGCATTGATTTCTCTGGTGGCGCAGAGCACAAACAACACACTCTGTTCATTCGTAAGCTTGTCATTCTGTTGGATTCGGTTTGTCATAGCGAACCCGTCTCTGGATGCAGTTTTCATATAAAGATAGATATCTGGAAATATAACGACAACAATCTAAAAGAGACTGCTGCTCGAAAGCAAATTATTTGTTAAATATTTTAAAGGTTTTGTGGGAATGAAAGCACATAAATATATTTCGGTGAAGGCTGGCCGAAAGATAGAAATCAAGAACTCTGGTTCAAAATGTCACACTCGGCTTTACAAACAGCCAACATTTTAGATGGTACCAGGAAGATTTTTGAGTTTCGCCCCATCCGTTCTCAGGTGTCCGGTCCCAGGTTGTGACGGTCAGGGACACGTGACAGGGAAATATGCATCCCACAGAAGTGCTTCAGGTTGTCCCATCGCAGCCAAGAGACAAAAAGATGGCTACCTGAACGGGATCCAGTTCACATGGAAGTCTGGAAAAACGGAGGGCATGTCCTGCCCGACACCAGGCTGCGACGGCTCGGGACACGTCAGCGGCAGCTTCCTGACACACAGGAGGTAAGTCAGAGCTGTGGATCAGGTACAGCTGCAGGAGCTTTGTTAGATTTAATAGAACATTATTGGATAGTTTTCCTCAGTAAATTCAAATCTGTTTTTGTTTTTAAATGAATCCGTTTATGATCAATTCTTCATGATATTGTGGCTTTCGGACTGATGTAGTGCTGGATTTATTTTGTTGTCTAATCTTTTGCAAATTAATAATTTTTTTTTTAAAATTTCTTTATTATTATTGTGCATTTAGCAGATATAAGTAGCTTAGGTAATCCTGACTGACCTATAAGACAAGAAAATTTGGACTGAAACTCTTTATTTGGTGTATGTAAATTCTGGTTTCATCTTTGCATGAAACAAAGCATGACAATTTTAATTTTTTTCATTGTCAAGCATAATATGTGATCAAACATTTCCTGTTTTTAGGTTCAGATGCAGAATTTTTTTTTCATTCACTGCAAACATAATCATCAAAATTAGTCTTGAACATTTTCACTCTACAGTACTTATAACCAACTATGAAACAATACAAGTGATGAGAAAAAAAATTGAAATATATACAACAAACATTATTATTATTTTTAATTTTTTTTTACTCTGAGAACAAAACTCTTCTAATTAAAAAGTTGCTGGTTTTGCCAGTGACAATGACAAATTTCTCTTTAAATTCATGTAAAGTACAATATAGGCAGTCTACATTAACAATTTTCAGTGACGTGGAACAACATATGAAACAAAGCTTGCTTCTGGTTGCCGCCTGCAGTCTGTCGGGTTGTCCACGCGCCACCTCCGCCATGAGGAAAGCCAGGCTCTCGGGAGTGGAAATGCTAACAATAAAGCACCAACGTGCCAGCAACGGTAAGCTCAGCCACACAATGCAGCCAATCAGGAACGAGGAATATGGAAGGGTTTACAGTGCGGAGTTCCAATTACAGATAATAAACCAATCAGAGTGGTATGTGTGTGTGTGTGTGTGTGTGTGTGTGTGTGTGTGTGTGTGTGTGTGTGTGTGTGTGTGTGTGTGTGTGTGTGTGCGGGGTGAGGGGGGGTTGAGGTGCATCAAATGAACGGCCACTCAGGGGTAATAATTCGAATAGCTCCAATCTGGAGGAACAGGTTGAAAGAAATCGTGCAGATTTGAGAGACGCAGTAACATTATCATCCAGTTGCGTCACACACTTATCAATAACACCTCTCCCCAAAAAACGTAACCACATTTGTCATTTGTAAAGATTTTAAAATATGACGATAAGGTTGGGATTAATACCTCTCATCATCCAGGGCTGGATCATGACGAAGAGATCAAGCAGCTGGACGATGAAATCAAAGATTTAAGTGAATCGAATTCACAAGTGGAGGCTGACATGATCAAACTCCGAACACAGGTGAGTCACCCGCCCGCCACCCGTCCCCGACATTGAAGTTGTTTGTTTTTTTATCGGCAAGTGGAAACATGTAACGCACCGTGACCCCACCCTCCTCTCTGCAGATCACAACAATGGAGACCAACTTGAAGTGCATAGAGGAGGAAAACAAGGTGATTGAACAGCAAAATGAATCTCTGCTGCATGAGCTGGCCAACCTCAGCCACTCACTGATTAACAGTTTAGCTAATGTCCAGCTCCCTCATATGGTAAGGGCCACCAGGAAACGGGCGAGCCAGAAAGTCACAGAACGTAGTGAACCGTAGCGTTTATCTGTGGTACATTTGCCCACGGCTTTCTGTGCATGCTTACTCTAAAGTGTGGAGCATCGCTTGTCTTCCCAAAGGCTGAGGGGGAGTTGTGAAATGAGTTGCAGCAACTGTGAGAACTGAAATTCAGCATAAACAAAACAATATGTTGAGGTTTTGTTTACGTTTACAGGGGAGCTATGATTAAAGGACTGTTATTGTAGCGGGTTGAATTCTTAGAATCTGCCTTTGCAGTCATTTTATTTCACGCTGAAGATGTTTTTGAACGATATGATCCCAACTTTTCTATCTCCTTTGACACCTTATTCTGTTCTCTTTCGTTCGATTTTTTTGTTGCTCATTTTGTTGCGGAGTTTTTAAAGCAATCACAGACAATTTTGTTCCGCTTTGTCCCTTACACTGCCGTTCTTTTTATGATCATCTCTTGCGTAATAGATCTATCACTGACAAAGTACAGATTCAGACACTGTTTGAAATGTGCCAGCCGTTTTTCTCATTTTATGTTGCTTTTAGATCTCTGGAGGTGTGCAGATGAAAGAAGTAAAAATAAAAATAAGTATTTTTAATCTCCCTTAAATCACTATAAGGCTTTGTCCTGATTTCTCACACAGGTTTTTGTCTAAGTTACATTTTTTTTATTTTTTTATATCTTATAGCATTTGGCTGGTTAATAGATACTGCCATCTAGTGTTTGATTTTAGGAATAGCATCTTGCTTGAACTTGTCCTGCTTAAAGAAATCTCTCTTTTTTGACTGCCTGCAGAAACCCCTGACAGAAAAAGAGCTTCCTCTGAGGAATAACAGCTGCTTACAGATGCACCAGCAAGTAAGTCTCTGGTGTGGCCGTGTAAGAAGCTTTTTCCTGTTGTGAAATTGAATGTGCTACTTTGTATCTTTTTCGTCAACAGAAAAACCAAAGACACATGAAAATGTATTCCTAGTCCGTGAGCATTTTCACATTTTGTCACGTTAGAACCACAAACTTTAAAACATTTTCGTTGGATCTTTAGTGATAAAACAACTTATGACTGTCAACTAAGTGCCAGTGCAGGCCACACTTTTCAGATTTCCATTTGTAAATGAAAACCATTCTCTTCCTGTGGTTGCGCGGAGCCCCTGCTGGTTGCCTTGTAACAAGTTGGTCCTGGGTTCGAATCTCCACTTGGGGTCTTTTGTCTCACACCATAGAATGATGGTCTTCAGTTTATTGTTCTGTTGTTGATAGAAGTGGAGACAGTATTCATTCCAAATCAATAAGCGGCAACAACTGTGAGGTCATTGCTGATGTGTTGGAAAAAAACACTACCTTTATGGGTTTTGTTGATGAACGGGGTTTTTTCACTCAAGATTAATCTTTCTTTATTAAATAATAAAACTATGAAATCTAACTAGAAGTTACATCTAACTGAAGGGGCCTGGTAAACGCCACGATATTTATTTTATGTTTCTGGTTTGTAAAACCCTGGAACTGCAAAAAAAGGGTGTTTTTTGTTGTTTAGTTTTTTTTTTTTTAAATCCGTCAAAATCTTTAGAGTCACTAACCATTTATTTTTTTTGTGTGTGTGTTTGGTCATGCAGGAGTCATTAAGTGAGCAGAACTTTGACGCCTACGTCACCACTCTTACGGATATCTACACAAACCAAGAGCAGTACCAGAGTGCGGAAAATAAAGCTTTGCTGGAAAACATCAAGCAAGCAGTTCAAGGGATTCAAGTGTAACGTCTCAGCAAAGTGATGCGTTGGTTCTTCGCAACAGAAAGAGACACAGGCAGTGACGGTTTGACCTCCTCGGTTCAGTGCAGTAATTTGATATAGTGTTATATATATATTCTGAATTCTGTTCTTTGGAGAATAAAAAACAAAAAAAGAGGTATTACGCTTAAAAAGACCTCAAGATAATTTCTTTTTTCTCTTTTTTTTTGTTTTTGAGTCTTGCTTTTGAGGAAGAGCATAAAGGAGTAAATCGCAAAATAGTTTTTGAGGACATTTACATTTTGTACGTTTTCATATGAGCTGACATAGTGTCATGTAATGTTTCTAGCTGCTCATGTATGCACATTTTTAGTGTATATTTCTGAACAGTAAGCTAACGAAAACAGAGGTTCTTTTTATTGCTCGAGAAAACAAAGCATTTCAGACAACAAAAAAAAAAGAGTAACGGCGAGAAACAACAGAACTACAAGCAAGGAAGAAGCTTTTTATTTCCAGTGGATGATTCTGGACTTAATGAACTGAGATGATTCCTCCCCAACTCCCCAACCCCCACTCCTTCTTTATCTTCTTCTTCCTGCGTGTAGATTGTCAAATAGCAAGAACTGGTTTGCGAATTGCTTTATTTTCTAAACAATGCTCGAGAATCATTTGTGCTTTGTTATGACGAAGAGTAAAGATGTGTCACTGTAGGTGGGGCCATTTTTAATCGGTGCTGTAAATGAATTCTGGGAAAGAGAATTGCCTGATGTCTGTATGAATGTATGAAGTTATATTGTAAACATCATTACACGGAAACCCGATGGTGGAAATCCCCTTCCCTCCCCCCGATTACTGTATCTAGCAGAGCCAATTTGCATGTTCTCATGCTCATTCCTAAATTAGTTTGAGGTAGAAAAGATGTGTAAAGACAATGACCTTTAGAGGCAAGATTTTAGCCTTTTTTAAGAATCAAATCTGATCAGTGGTATGTTGCTAGGATCATGAAATGTCTCAGCAATATTTAAAAGATGAAAATAAAACAAAATCATTTGTTTAAAAAGAGGTATATGCGATGCAATCTGCAAAAGAGAGAAAAAAAAGGTTGGGTATATGCAATCTCTTGTTTATAAGCATAGCGGGGTAACATGAATCTTTTTAATATAGCCTATGTAAAATATTGATTTTTATACAAATCTTTTAATACAAAATGTCTTTTTAAAAAAAGAGGAGGGAACCTGGACATTGAGTTTTAGGAGCAAAAAGTATATGAGTTGAACTTTTTTTTTTTTTTTTTCTGTACGACTTTGCACAGGGACACCTTCGTTTCCATGTTTTGATGTTCTTACAGAAGCTAAACGCAGTTACCCGAGAGCCGGAGGAGAAAAGGTTTTGTAGAGAGTATTTATAGAGAGCGGGACTTACAGGGTCGCTGTCCCCACTTATGTGCCAGTAAGACTATTTGCACTTCTCCTTGAAAATATTATCCTTACATGGCGCCGTGCAATTTTTCCAGGTGACCTCTTCGGCACACGATTGGAGCAACCAACCGCTTGGAGCCACTGCAGGTGTGGATTTCCTCCCACTGAGAGCAAAAAAAAAAAAAAAAAAGAGAGAGAGAAGGAACAGGGACTCTGAAATCTGAACAGAAGGATTATAACCTTAGCAGTTATATTTTAGGCTGGTATCAATTGTAAAAACATTAAAATTCTTTCATTTCTTTGCTACGTTTTAGGAAGATGAAGTTATCTCCCCCCCAGCAGCACTTTATATCTAATCACTGTACAAAGAATTAAATAGTCAATCAGTTCAAGGTTTGAAAAAGAAAAACAAAAAAAAAGCAAGAGGAGGCGAAAGCTTGGAGACCTTCACAGACTAAAAGTAGGCAGCCCTCCCATTCCGTCACCGTAGTTGTTAGCGATCATGTTCAGAATTTGCCTTTTCGAGAGCTAATGCAAAAAGGTGCTCGTGGTTCACCTGATTGAATCTCATCTATTGTACTTTACGGGTCCTCGCTCAGGACTCTACTACCCATCGTCCATGACTGCATACGCCTTTTTCTCCACAGCATCGTGTCTGCAGCTTTTGCCAATATAGTAATGCTTCAGTAGAGTTATAGCTAGTACCAGTTTTTGAATTAATTCTCATTAACGGTGAAAAACGGACAAAGGGACTTTAAAGCACAAGCCAGCTGCTCATCAGACGTTGGTGCATAAATAATAAATCTGAAAAGAGTTATCTGTGACTATCTATAGGGACACACAAAGAGGTTTGTCACTTATTTAGAATGCTGAATTTTCATATAAATTATTGTGAATTCTTTAGAGTTTATTACTTTCTTCAAGCCGGTTCATTTTGAGGTTGAGTTCAGTCGCCATTAACAAAGACAGGATTTTGTATAAACTATTGTGCTCTCTCTGTGGAACTGAAGTTTGATTTATTTTTGTACTACACAGCATGGATTTGTTGACATTTTAATTTTGCTATAAATGTGTGAGATCACAAGTTGCTGTGATATTTCATTTATAAATTGTGAACTTTGTACAATTTTTGTCATGCTGGATGTTGACACATCTTACTCAGAATAAAGAAAAAAAATGTGTTGCCAGAGGCCTGTAAAATACTTTCCTTTGCGTCTTCATTATGAAAAGTCATTTTAAGAGCGTCCTGTGGTTGTGCAGGTGTGCACACCACAAATACTGTTGTTGACTTTTTGATCAAATGTGTTGAGTTATAGTGAATTGGATGAACCTGGCGTAAAATTCAGCTGTTCCAGTAGATGTTTGATCATTTGAATGGAATTGCTGTAATTTTAAGAAGGTTTATAAATGAGTAATAGAATCTGACTGTATGTACTTGATATACATGCAAGTCAGGAGAAAGTGATTTAACAAAAACCACTATGTTCTATACATGTATAATGGCACAGAGCTAATTATATTTGGAGAAAATATGTTAAATCGACATCGATAAGCTGGACATTTCTCCAAAATTGAGTAAATACAGCAACATTTCTAAAGGGAAGCCAGCAGAGTTTCTGACAAGTACTGGCTGTGTTTGATTGCAGACAACAACATTATGTCTGGTTTTCTCACTACGGTCTCGGAACAAAAGCTTATAACAGCTTCATTTCTCATCGGTTCAGTACATCTAAGCATAATTCACTTCACCAAAAGAAAATCAAAGCTATGTGATGGCCTAGCCAAACTTACGGATGATAGAAAAATATGTGAAATCACTACTGTGGACAAAAAGAGTGTTTCACCTGGTAGACATAAAGAACATCTGTGATTAGAGCGGGCAGCGTTACACGTTGAGATGTGGGATGCTGACCAGACCACCATCACAGAAGAATGAATTACATTTTCAAATGATTTGCTGCTATTTTAAAGTATTAGTATTATTGTGTTTGCTTACACATTCGGGTGTGTTTTAATTTTTCGGCATAATTTTTCCTTTTTTTTTTTCAATGATTTTCTTTTTCAGTAAAGTCGAGAAGGATATGTGCCTAAATTAAAATAGTTTTTTTTTCAATCTTTTTAATAAAACCCATAGCAAAACAAAACCCATGCAAAATAAATTAAAACTTTGAACCATCATTTTTTTAATTTGAATATGGGCTTCAAATGGTGGCTCACTCAAAAACAAACATTTGTGAGTGATGTGTGCTCTATTCCACCTCACTCACAAATCCACCTGTCTTCAGTGCTGTCCAGTTAAATCTTTCTACAGAGATAAACATTAGCTGCATCTATTGGATGAATTAAAATTAATCACATCCTATTAATCTGCCATTTTTCTCAGTGCAGTCAAAGCTTCAGTGAGAAGGGCACTCGGATTAGCTACAATGTTTGCATTTACCACTAGATGCCACCATTGTGCAAATTTTCATTAATTATGCCCCCAGCTGAAGGCAGATGGAATTTCAGTTGCTTTCTTTTCACGCAAATTTTTATCTTTTTATGAGATGTAAAAAGATAAAGACTGGAAATCAAGCACAAATCAATTCTGTATTCTATGTTTTGTTTGTTTTTGATATGTTAAAGTTTGAATGTGCGTTAGCCGTAATGTTTCAGAAGAAATGCTCCTATCACAGTACATGATGGTGGCAGTGTGAAACTTGAACTCCTCGTCTTTAATTATCACCCTCCTGTGTTTAAGGCATAAAGACTAGTCGGTTTGACCAAATTTGATTAGCTCAACAATCTTTGAGGATAATTTGAAGTATAAAAAAAGACATAGATCACAATTTAAACCTGTAATATAAATCACAAATTGATTTTTATTACCTTTTTATTACCATATCTTCATTTATCACTGTGTGAATAAATGGAGTTCACCCTTAACAGGATGCCAGCTCATCACAGTAAATTTTGTGTGTGTAGTATTTTATGTATTTTGTTGAGTTGGGTTTTTGTAGGTGTCATATTTCTGGCTGTATGTTTCTTTGTTTCTTTTGTCACCATACAAAGTACCTGCCAGAAGGTTGAGCTGAACTAATATGTTGGACTCACTATTATCTCAATTTTCTGTACTGCTGCTAGACCCTCTTTGATTAGGTAGCAGCATGATTTGAACTAATGAAGCAATTGGTGTTTTATACCCAATTAGCTAAAACTAAATGTCACCTCTGACAGGACAGGGAGAAGATGGGCAGTGATGTATACAACAGCTCATTTGGATTTGGGTGCACTGTTGACTATTAAGCCAGGAAAGATGACTTCCTGCTGCCTAAATAGCACAGGGCTTCTCTATTTAATTGGCAACAAAGAGCAGTCATAAATTTTGTTTCAGGGCTTATGCTGAAACCATGAGGAGCTCAAACAAAGCCGTCGCTAATCAGTGCAGTGCCTGGAGTCCGTCAGCAAAAGGAAGCTGAAACAATAGCGAATGGAAATGTGTTGTTAGTAGGAAAAGCTGATAATGGCAACTTGGCTTGCCAACAACAACATATGCAACTGCCTCTGACCTATAAAACACCAAAACAACAACAAAGAGAAACAAAGACGATGCATGACTCCAGTTTGGGACAGACGTTGACTGAAGATCAACAAACCAACTTAAGCTGGAAGGATTTTGTTTTTTTTTAAAGTGAAGAGTGAGCGGAGATGGCCAAAGCCACATTTAGTTGGTACACTAACCCTACACACTTACTCCTTTAATATCCTTGAAAATTACGACAGTATATTTAAAATTTTTTATAAATTAGATGTTATTTTATTTGTACTCAAAGGGCCTGATCTTTAAAGGTTTGCGTGTACAAAAAGAGGCGCAAACTTGATATTATGTGCAAAAATCTGATCGACAAACAACACGCAAACAGAATTGTATCAACAAAATGAGAACAGCTGGCACAAACAAATGAAGTGCCTATCTTGATGAATATGCAAATACATGTGCTTATAGTCAGGATGCAAAATTCTGAGAGGAGGATATGCAAATGTAATGACCTGCAATGGAAATTACTGAATAAGAGCCAGATTGCTGGTCCTGTTTTGGGTTCTACATTTAGCACATCTGAAATGCATCAAGACATAACAGTGTGTTGTGGTATAGAGAAACAGTAATGTTTGGTATGGAGAAACAGATGTATGGAGAAACAGCAATGTTTCTCCATACATCTGCTTATCTATCTATTTATCTACTTAATGTTCCACAAAATTGGACAACAATCAATTACACTCGCAATTTTTGGAGATTGCGTGCGAGATTTATGTTTTTTGCTCACACATTTTTGCGCTCCTTATTTGGAATCTTTGTAGATCATGCCCAAAATATTACAGCATAGATTTTTGGCTAAGATCTATGCTTCTGCTGGAAGATGTTATTTTCATGTCTTCCAGCAGATGGCAGCAAGTCCAAACTTTGAAAACATGAAGTCTGCGACGCGAAGAAGCAAGGAAAGGTCCACGCTTCTTTTCTTTTTAAAGTGTTGACCAATCATGATACGTCATTTATATTTTATTGTCCTTTGGAATAAGAAAATTGTTTTAATTTAAATTAATTGAACATGGCTCTTTCAGTTAGAAGTCAGAAATATTCATTACCAGCAGATTTTCTGTTGGAGGGACTGGTGTTAAGTCAGCAGCTTGGTTTCTTCTTGCAGCCTTGGTGGCAACAACTGCCATCAAGTGTTTGTGTAAACAGGTAATATGTGTTTCATATTTTCTGTGGAGGAATGATACCACACTTATACAGAGCTGGTTTAGTTCAGCCACAACAGAGGTTTTGAAACTTGAACAACTTATTCTAGGTTATGTCATTGCAACCCAATTGACATAAAGTGTACATAACCACTCCCCCAAACCTTCTTGTTTTTCTGCTTCAGATCATTGTCCAATATAACCCAAGAGTGCCTGATGTTGAGGTAGCGAATTGATGACAAATTGTCCTTCAAGATCTTTTTCTACATTGCGATAGCTGAATCTAAGGGTCCATTAATTAGGTTAAATGTTTGTGGTTTTTGGAGTGTTCCTATGGTTCCCACTTTGTCCACACTCTTTTTTTTATTGCAGAATCATGAACTTTTATCTAAACCAAGGCAAGTGACTCTGCCAGAGCTTTAGATGTTATTCTGAGTTCTTTTATGACCTCCTGTGCTAGTCATCAAGTGACTCTTGGAGTACTTTTGGTAAAAAAGTCGATGATGGCTCTCCAGAATATCAGAGGTTATGTAACACTTTTTATAGAATGATTGATATCAACGAGTTTATTTCTAGATTGGGGCACGTGCTCCTTTTGGCCAACTGTGTTATCCGACAGGTTTGATAACTGATGTCTCGATTCTATTGCTCTGCTGCAGTGAAGGAAGTGGAAGTCAATTTCCCATAAAATGTGATGAATCAAAGTTTACTTATGATTTTACGCCAGTGTCGGTCGGGACTCCGCCACGGTTGTTTAGAAATTATAAAGTGGTAAACCTTTGCTATTGAAGATAGATAGATAGATAGATAGATAGATAGATAGATAGATAGATAGATAGATAGATAGATAGATAGATAGATAGATAGAAGTAAAGCATTCGCTCTGTGTGTTCAGAAAGCTGTAGCTAATATGAATTAACTTCAGCAATCTACATTTTTTCCCGTTCAGCTTTCGGGTGGACTTTGTCAGGACTGTAACCCTGCCCCACTTGCTGCGTGTCTCGGTGTGCGCGCGCGTGAGTCCGCCTCTCCCACAGTGTGCGAGCGTGTGTGCGCGCGTGTGTGTGTGTGTGTGTGTGTGTGTCTGTGTGTGTGTGTGTGTGTGTGTGTGTGTGTGTGTGTGTGTGTGTGTG
>CAEGAF010179479.1:0-34801 GCA_903067075.1 Micropoecilia bifurca | reverse complement strand
CTTCTGTTTCTCTCATTAATATTTGTACTTAATACTGACTTTTGCACTTTATATAATTTTCTCCCATTCTTATCTTCATTCCATCTTTTTTGCCATTCTTCTATTTCTTTATTTTTAATACATGATTTTCCTTCTCCTTTTCCAAAAGGAATTCTAATCGTTATTGCCATTTCTAATGCCCTTTTTGCTAATTTATCTGCTTTTTCATTTCCTTTAACCCCTTCATGAGCTGGTACCCAGCAAAACCAGACATCAATACCCCCTCTATATAATCTAAATATACTATGTATTGTTTCTAATACTAAATCTTTCCTATTATTTCCTTCTCCCTGAATGCTTTCTAATACTGCTTTAGAATCTGAACATATCACCACCCTGTCTGGTTGAACCTCCTCTACCCACTGCAAGCTTAATATAACTGCCATCATTTCTGCTGTGAAAACAGATAGGTGATCTGTTCTCAGCATGTCAATGTTCTTAGGCCTTCTAATAAGCCATCATTGTATCCAGGTGTGTTAAACCAGGTAGAGAACTAAAACATGAGGATGCCGCCCCTTGAGGTCCGACTTTGGGCACCACTGCTATATACAATTTATTTATTTTTTTAAATACTTCATTGCGAAATTGATTGAAATTAGACGAATCACTATGTAAATGGAAATTAATACCACAGTCAACGACTGCCAGAGGTATTTAGAACTGACAACCCTAAATACAGGATTGTCAGTCCTATGTTTAAGGCTGACAATAAGGAGGAAAAGTATGACAGTGTTCAATATATTGATGAGGAGCCACCCAGAACACGACGTTTTTAATCTTATTTTACAAATTATGACATTACGTACATACAGGAAATATTAAGATTATATAAACGGCCATAAACTACATTAGAAGCATACAAAGAAATAGAAATCCAACGTTAAATTTACAGAATATGGACAAGTAAATGATATGCATTTACTAGCAATAGCATTAGCTTTCCTCGAAATGATCACGTGTTTAAAATATCGCAGCTCATTGGCTGAACAGTATAAATGCATTCTTCCTATTGGTTGAAAATTCTGTCAATTATTATCTACGTCATCCACTCGAAAAACACTTCCGTTAGCATTAGCAAGACATCAAAAACCAAACTTGCTTGTAACTCGCGTTAAATCTGTTCGGCATTCTTACTTTTTTTCTTCTCTTCACTGGTCGCGGAGTTTTCTGACGGTAGTTCTTCTTTCTGTGTTTCTGTTGGAGACTCAGCGTTGTCGGACATCTTTAGCTGACAACTCTGTACTATGGTTTCACTCAGCTCAGCAAACCTAGTTGCAGGAAACATTCCCTGCAATTGGTTGAAAGAGACGTCAATCTGAGCAATAGGCAATTCTATTTGCCATTATTATTAGAAAAGGTGGGGCTTATTGTAGAGTCTTGTGTTCCGTGTATTTCCCTAATAATTGTGGGTAGTTTCGGATAGTTTATTTGTATGTTACATGTCTGTTTTACAGACGTTTTTCATTCTACGGTTAGCATTATCGTCTCTTTATGTTCAGCGTACAAGTTCTTCCACTTTTCCTTGCAAATAATTTGTAAATATTTCCCTCCAGGACGCGTCACAGGGGAAATAATACTTTAACCTGGTAGTTGATGTTTTTACTGTCCCCTTGAACCTGTCACTCATTCTGCTCACATCAGGACAGAAACAGTAAGTCACATTACCTTTGATAAGCCATTTTAAGATTATCGCTTCTTTTCTTTGGTTATGCAATGACGCACCGAAAAAAAATCTAAGTTATACACACAGTATTTGAGTTAAAAATGATAGTATTTAGTTTTTTAAAAACAATATTTGCAGGCAGCTACATGTGGCTACTTTGCAGAACAAGAACTAGACCTTGCATTAATTTTGGTGTAAGTATTTTTTTCTCAGAGCTGACTGAGAACATTTCTGCTTATGAACATAAACAGAGCAAAATTGTCAGTCTCTGAATGTACAAACTGATAGAAATCCAAAAGGGTTGCTGCAGCTGCAACTAGAGCAAAAGATGCTTCTAGAAAGTATTAACTCAGTGCCATACTTATAAGATTTTTATCTGAAAAATTAAAACATTTTGAATGATTTTCCTTTCATTTCACAGCTGTACACTACTTCATGCTGCCTCAACACGTACAAATCCAACAAATACACTGACGTTTGCTCGGTTGTGAATTGATGCTGTTGCCAGATGTGATATTTCTTAGTTTGCGATGTCTTTGTTGCAGTGGCAAACGTAGGAAGGCTCTCCACCAAGGATGCTGTCCTCTTCCTGTGTGACATGCAGGAGAAGTTCAGACCCAACATCTTCCAGTTCACCAACATCGTTAGCAACTCAGCCCGGCTCCTCCAGGTCGGTGATACTCATCGACTCATTTTAATTCAGTTCAAATTCTAAAGTACTATATTGATCCCAAAGGGAAATTAAATGTTGTTGTTAATTCATAATACTTCAAAGAGTTATTGCTGTTATTTTTTGTCAATTTGTAGTCATGCGTCGCCTATAACCTTAACTGCTCCTGCAGGCCAGTCGTATTCTGGGCATCCCCACCATCTTGACAGAGCAGTATCCTAAAGGCCTGGGACCCACCGTGCCGGAGCTGGGGGCAGGAGATCTGACCGCTCATCCTAAGACCTCTTTCACTATGATCATAGAAGAAGTGGAGAAGGAGCTGAAGGCTCTGGGGAGCCCTAAACAAGCCATTCTGTGTGGAATAGAAACACATGCCTGCATTGCTGTAATTATTAATATTTTTGTTTGTGCATCATATTTAGACTACAGACTTTAGGCTTATTGTTAATGTTGATAATGATGAAACCTACCTGAAAGGAACGATTATGCCAGTTACATTTTTAGATTAAAGTATAAAAAATTCTTCGCTCCTTATCTTTTGCTCAGTGTACTACATATGACCTTATTGAGAAGGGAATGGAGGTCCATATTGTGGCTGATGCCGTTTCCTCCAGGAGGTATCTGTCGATTTTTACTTTTTTTTCCCACTTGCATTCTGTATTTGCAACAATATTTAGTCTAAACCTTATGCTTCACTCCGCAGCCAGACGGATCGGTTGTTTGCTTTGTCCCGAATGAAGCAAAGCGGGGCTTACCTCACCACTACAGAGGCCGTCCTGCTGCAGCTCGTTCAGGATGCCAAACACCCCAACTTTAAGGAGGTCCTGATTACAGCCGCTCAACATGCTTCACATTTAAGCCAAACAGCTGGATATTAATATATAACTTCATTTAAAGAAATCGTATCCAACATGCAAAAGAATAGGAATAAGGGATAAAAAAAAAAACTTGCGTGAAAACACTAAAGGTACTTTGGGTCTGTAAATCAAATGTCAGGACAAAAAAAAGATGTATCAGTTATATGATGAATTTCAGGAAGTCACCAAAATGGACAAAATTCAGTTTTTGTTTGGACTGAAGGATATCCACAAAAATAAACTGAATGGAGGATTATGTGGCTTCCAATGTGTGTAAATGTTAAGAGCAGATAAACAAATCAAAGCTAAACTATATAAAACTCTAAACCAGAGGGCTGCAACCTTTTACAACCTTGAGAGCCATTTTTGTCTTTGGTCCAGCAAAAGAAAATTTGTTTAGACCCCAAAAAAGCTACATGAAACAAATTGGATTATTCTAACAAAATCTACTTTAGTAAGTTTTCCTTTTTTTTTATGGGAAAACATTTTTTTAAGATAAAGAAAATTATCAAACTTTACACAAAAAGAAACAAACTTTATTTCTCAAGGGAGCCTAAACTTAACAAAAAAATATTTTAAAAAAAACCCCACATACTTGGCAACCAGAAAACAATATTCCTCCTTATACTACTAGTGTCATTCTTTATGGAAAGTCCTTTCATATATTCCACGAAAACTGGATTTTTAAAATTAGCTTTACCATGTAAAACACTAATTCTTTAGCATTTTTGACCAAAGTTATTAAGAGCCACAGTGATCTGCTGAGAGCTGCTCATTAGTGATTTCTGCCACAAACAAGAAAATCCTACAAATGATATTGGGATGAATAGAAAGCCAGTGAATGTATGATGAAATGTGTTTTCACCAGTTCATATTAAATTCAGTTTATAAAGCCTCAATATGAACAAAGTGGAAATTGTTTCAATTCTGGGCTTTTATTCATCAGGACATATTAAGATTTTTTGGTCTTTACTAGCATCCAAAGTTATTTAAATCAAACTTTGAGTCCATCAAAGGCAAACAACAGATCCCAAGAGAAAGACAAAAACAAAGCTATAATGGAAAAGCCACATGAAGAAAAAAAAACAACCTCTGTAGCTCTATCTATAAAAGGTAGATATTTAGCAATTTGGAGCATGCAGGTGAAAGATTGTAAAAACCCAAGAGCTCCACATCACACTTATAGACTTTTGCTAATTGTTTATGACAGTAAAGATGAAAAAAAGAGTGGCTTACCGGTAAAAACATCTTTGCTGTTAATAAGAGGTTTGCAAAGTTGCATCTCATTGAACAACAAGAGTTCTGAAACTATGTTTTTGGGTCAGCTGAAACCAAAATGAAGATGTTGAAAACAAATCCAAACACAGAACATAAGCTCAAAAGCTTTATATCAACTTATAAGCACAGTAGTGAAGGTATGATGATATGGGCCAATTTTGCTAACACAGAACCTGGACAGTCATCAAGTCATCCATAAACTCCCCATGTATTCTGGAGTCAAATCTGAGGTCATCACTCCTTCAGCTGAAGCTTGATTGAAACTGGGTCATGCAAGCAAAGAAGCAAATGTTACATAAACAGGAAGAGACCAAAGATTCCTCCTTGAGAATGTGAGAGATTAACCCTAAGAAAATCAAATAGGAAACAACTCCTGCAAGTGACTGCTGCTAAATGTAATAAGAGGTTGAGGTTTTCTCTCACGGGTTTTCTGCATTCACTTTATCTTTGTTTAATAAGTAACAGGGTGGTGTTTTTTTTACAGCCTGTTAATGGAGAGATCTTTGATCATGCCCTGATAAGCAAAAACCAAAAACTGAAAAATCAATATCCAGAGAATAACAGTTTAAATATTTCTTTAGACTATTTTTATATACAAGCTGAATTATTTATGACTATGTTCAAATAACAAGTGTTGATCTTTGTTGGCAGATCCAGAAGCTCCTGACCCAGCCGTCTCCTGACACCGGCCTCCTCACCTTCTTCAGCGCTCTGTAGAGAGATGGCCTCATGTTGTTGCGTTCCACTGTACAACCCTCTGTCTTTTAACACAGGGACTTCAATAAAGCGTTGCCTTTGCTTTAACCCTTCTCCTGTGGTTTTTGTCCTTATCTCATTCTGCCCACCCTCCACATATGTGACATGTTGACTTGGTGTGGTGGAAAGTTCACGTATTTTTTTTTGCAATGCAAACCTGACGGGCCGCGGGAGGAGGGACCTTCTCCCAGAGGCGGGAGCAGAAAGTGAGCTCACACCGGGGGAGGAGTGAGTGACGTCTTTCTGGTAGTCAGAAAGGGAGGGGAAGGGCAGAAGGAGAGAAAAAGGAAGCTCTCCGATTAGTATTTTGTGTATATTTTTTCAAAGTTACACAAACTTTCTCAAGCGGAAGGTGGGCTCGGTTTCCCAGAGGACGCTGCTGCGCTGAGGAGGGAGATCCGACGGTGGAGGGAAGGCGCCAGTTTGACAGCAGACGTGCACAGCTGATGACAGCATAAAATATTAACACTTCTCAAGGCCCTGGGCCTCGAGTGACCAAAGAAAGGTAAGCAAAGTCGGCCTTCTTCTTTCAAACTCCCCCCCCCAAAAAAAAACAAGCGGAGGTGGAGGTGGCACGCTTCTTGCATGATTGCATACGCTCGTCGTGTCTTTGCTTGTTGATGGAAAAGTTCTCAGAGCGGCACAGTGTGTCTTGTGTTTGTGAGCTAAACTGTTTTGTAAGAGACGCTGGCTGGAGGAACAGGAACAGAGCAGGCGAGTCTCTCAGAGTTCAGGCTGATGGGCATCTCCTCTGGGATTGGTCACTGTTTGTTCAACAAAAAAAAACTTTGTAGGGAATGTTAATCCAGATCTGTGTGCTTTGGTCCTCCAGATTCCGGACAGAGGAAATAAGAAAAGAAATGTCTTCTGACTTGGACTCCAGTCTCACCAGCATTGACTGGCTGCCCAAACTGGGAGTCAGCAGCCTGCGCTCGGGGAAAGAGAGAGGAGGGGAGAGGGAGAGAAGGAGAGACAGAGGGAGGGAGAGGGGCGACTTTGTGCCACCAGTGCCGAGCCCCTCGCCATCAAACTGTAAAGGGAAACCCCCCCACAGCTACGCCACCCTCATAGCCATGGCGATAGCAGCTGCACCAGAGAGGAAGCTGAGCTTAAACGACATCTACACCTGGATAAGCAACACTTTCCCTTATTACAGCCGAGCCGGCCGAGGATGGAAGGCAAGCACTACCTCTAAAGTGTAACATTATCATAACTGTATTGGATATAACATTGAATCCTCTTGATCCCAACAGAACTCCATCAGACACAATCTGTCCCTGAACAAATGCTTCAGGAAAGTTCCTCGGCCACAGAATGACCCCGGCAAGGTGGGCTCTTCGATGCTGTCGCTTAGCTCGCTTATGTGGGAATGTGTATCTTATAGGATAAAGAAATGGGCTTTGAAATAAAACAACCTAATTCTGTATTTCCAGGGCTCCTATTGGACGATGGATGGGCCTCCAGAGTCCATGAGTCCTGCAAGGGCTCCAAAGCGCCCATATCCTGAGGAGGAAGAGGAGCTTCAGCATGTATGGTTGATCTTAATTATTCCATCCATACATTACTCATGATTTATTCATACATATATATACACACACACACACACACACACACACACAATTTATATATATATATATATACACATTTATTTGGGTCATATCAAGACCTTGAATGTTCTCAAAGGGCCGGTTGTGTTGTGATGTGTTGATAACATACTTATTATCAAACATAACATATATAGAAATAACATTTGACGACTACTGCTTAAAATTAAAGATCTTTTCACGTTGATGTCATTTGGCACAAAAAAAATTGAAACTACTTTGATTTGATTGAAAAAAAAAAATTAAGCACAAAACTGTGAATTCGGTTTCCATGGTAACAGAGTCACGTTAAGAACCACATATACAAATATGTGGTTCTTAACGTGACTCTCTGGATTCTAATGGGCCACATTAAAAGCTACCACGGGCCAGATTCGGCCCTCGGGCCTTGAGTTTGACACCTGTAAGACCTTACAGAAACCCAAAATGATTTGGAATGTCTTTTTTTAACCAATACCATTAAATTGAAAGACCTGTAATTGCTCGTGTTTTGCAGAACAATTTCATAGATATGTTATGTGTTAAAAGTGGAACAAAATCCTTAATTTTTCTGCTCATATTTCAAAAGGCTTCCTGAAGGTCTTCCATCGTTTTT
Source organism: Micropoecilia bifurca (assembly GCA_903067075.1). Lineage (NCBI taxonomy): Eukaryota > Metazoa > Chordata > Actinopteri > Cyprinodontiformes > Poeciliidae > Micropoecilia > Micropoecilia bifurca. The sequence continues at coordinate 27,339 of CAEGAF010179479.1, read as the reverse complement.
CTTTTGAGTTTTCTTGTCCTTTTCTGAGTCTAGTTTAGTCCTTTAATGTTACTGTGTGGTTGCTACGATGTCATTCAGCTGCCTCCCGGTTCAAGATGTGGTCACATATAAAGGAAAAAATGCTGAAGTTGATTTACTTTTGCTTAATTAAGAGTAAAAAAAAAGAAAGCCAAAGACTAAAGAACATTTATGATTACCACCGCAGAAAACTGACTCAAGACTTTTGCACACTGAAGATAAAGCTTATATTCTGTTACCATGGAAACCGAATTCAACTAGTGGACAGACTTTGCTGACCTATTCAAGTCTTCCTGCTTCACAGGATGAAAAGTTGAGTGATGATCTAATCATTTAAAGGGAGACTATTTAATCTATCCACTAAGATAAGAACAAAAAAAATCTATTTTATTGGTTTAAACTCTCAACTACCAGGCGCTGAGTGGTGAGCAGTTCCACCTTGTGAGTCAAACTCAAAGCCCTTCACCACGTTACCGTCTGAAAAGAGACGGCCGTCTCTAATTCTGCTGTCGCTGCTCTTAACCAGAGGAAGACGAACTGCTCCCATTGGGTCAGAGGTCAGCCTCTGCCTCAAAGTATCAGAGGTCCTGGGTCACTGTACCTGGTAGCGGGAATTGTATTAACAGGTTGATTGTTTGTCTGCTGCAATGCGGACGCTGCTACAGTTTGTTGTGGTGAAATAGAGCTGAGTTAATTAGTGAACCTCTCAGTTTACCGGTTCGTTTTTGTTCCAACCTTCGCCTGTGGTCAATAGATGTGGATCATGACTAGAAGGTCCTGGAAACAAGTGGCTGAAATAGATAGCAGGGCTCAGTCTTTGTGTAGCTTCCTTCTTGGACTGGGATAATTGTACAATTTTACTTAACACTGAAAATGTGCTAAAAATATGTACTCATGTAAGAGTAGCGCTACTTCAACACGGTTTAACTCAAGTAAGAGTAAAACATAGAAATCACTCCGGTTAGAGTAAAAAAAAATTATTTGGTGCAAAGGTCACTGAAATACTGAGTAACTGATCAAATCCATCCATCCATCCATCCATTTTCTTACACCCTTTATCCCTTAATGGGGTGGGGAGTTGCTGGTGCCTATCTCCAGCTGGCGTTCCGGGCGAGAGGCAGGTTACGTCCTGGACAGGTCGCCAGTCTGTCGCAGACTGATCAAATCATCAATCATTTATTATGCTTAAAAATTGCATCATCACAGATCACAATACAAAGTCATGCAGAATATTGATATTTTAGAGGACATGTTGAAGGTAATTTTTATGAATAACAAATTACAAAATAAAACCAGGCAAAAGAAACCTTTTCTTTTTATTTAAAACTTATGAGACTTTAGCCAAAAACTACAGGTGTGTGTCTGTGTCTGGTGACTCTCCTCACTGCTTCTCAGAGATACTTCAAGAGCTTCAAGAGCTTTTCCTTCACTTTTGCTGGTGTGAAATAATATTCCTGTGCTTGTTTTAATGTGAGAGATCGTCGGCCTGTGAACAGGTTCTGGAGGTTAGTCACCGTTCTCTGCTCCAGGTCCAGAGCGTGGGTGTAGGACCGGAGCGCAGACTCGACTCTGTTGTTTTTGTTTCGTTCTGTGCATGTCGTAATGCCGCATTCCTGTGGGATTTCCTCTCCTTATCCACGCTTTAAAGGCTGATTCTGTGCTTTTTACAGATTCCTCCACCTGCAAAGGCGGCCGCGGTGACAGAGCCGCCTCCCCACCTGGACCCGCAGTTCAACGCATCCCCAGTCAGACCCACCCAGCGCCCCCCGTCTCCCCCCACACACGAGGTAGACTCACTCACTCACTCACTTCCTCCCAGCTCATATTACAGCCACGTTTGACGGGTTTTACATAGAAGTCTCATCTCCGTCTTCGCAGGAACCGTCGCCCTACATGTCAGCCCATGCCTCCGCTCTACCTGCCTCCCATTTATCCGTTTCCCAACCAGCTGCGCTCCCGCCAGCTGCCCCCATGTCATCCATCAACTCCTTCCCTCCTCCCCTCCCGCCTGGCTCCACCTTTTCTGTCCCTGCGGCGTCTGCAGCTGCTCCCTCTTACTCCAACTCAGCCCTGTCCTTTCCCTCCGGCTCGGGTCCTCTACCCGTTCCCACTTTTTCCTGCACTTCCAGCTCCACGCCCGTTTGCACCGTGTCCGTTCCCAGCTCCTCCTGCCCTGCCGCCGCCGCCGCGGCCCCACCTCCGGCGGCGGCTTCGGGGCACCACACCGCCGACCCTCCTCTGCGCTTCTCCTTCGAGGATCTGAACATACCGGACCTGTACGCCTCCTTCAAGTCCCTTTTCAAGACGATGCGTGAGCGGGGAGGCTCCATCTGTGAGTATGCAGGCCAGTTCAAGACGCACACGAGCGACTCGGGAGGAATCACTTGTTTTCTCTTTTCCCTTGAAGCGGACGTCGCTCCCCTGCTTGTTCCCAGTAACGACACTACGCCTCTTCACACCCCAACGCTGCCGCCGTTCTCCCCTCACCCTGCGCCTGCGCTGACTGCACCGCCGGTTGCAGGTCAGCAACCGGTTGCAGGTCCGCCGGCCGCGGCGGCCGCGCAAGCTCCACACCCCGCAGAGTCGGAGCGCGTTTCGCAACTCAGTGAGTCTCACGTTAATATCTGCGACCCAGAGATTATCTAACAGCAATAAAACCTGCAACATGACTAAAACAAAAAGTACTTAAATTATATTGAACGTTTCCCTCCCTCCTTTTCTTCTCCGCCTGAAGCGCTGCCAGCCGATTGGTTCAGCAACACAGATTCGCTGAAGGAGAGTTTCCGCATCGCCAGCAATCTGGACTGGGCAAACATAGACCTGTCCAGTCACCCAGGTCTGTGCTGCTCGCCACAATCGGATTCCACAATGGAAGAGCTTTTGATTTACATTACGAGGTTCTAGGTCAGGGGTCACCAACTCCAGTCCTCGAGGGTCACCATCCTGCACATTTTTAGATGTGTCTCTGCTCAAACACACCTGGATCAAATAAACGGCTCGTTTCCAGCCTATTGCAGAGAGGAATGAATGCTGGTGAGGGAATTCAGACATTTTGGAGCAGAGGTGAATCTAAAGGCTGCAGGATGGTGGCCCTTGAGGACTGGAGTTGGTGACCCGTTCTAGGATACCTGCCTCCAAATGTTCTCTTGTCAATGCCCACTTCCTGTTTCCCTGACATCAATCAAGATGTAATTAAAAGGATATATATTTTTGTAATTCAGTTCATAAACTGAACGCATAGAGAGCTTAATCACATAAGCTAAATAAGTAAAAAGTGTTTATTTATGTTAATGTGATTATGACCAGAGGTGAGGAGACTTACAAATTTTACTCAAGAGCAATGATGTTATAATGCAGGTTATAGTAAAACTATTCCTTGAAGTATTCTCTCACCCCAACAGTTATTCAAGTATACATAACTGAATACAAGATATGGGATTTTTATAATTTTTTTTCTTTCTTTTTATGAACAGTTGGTTCATTTCAGAAATTGAATCAAAGGCTTCGTTGTACTTATTGAAGTAAAAGTCACCAGATCTTCTGTCTTTTAACAAAGGCGTCTCTATTTTCTGCATCCCAGACCTGCTGGAGAGCATGAAGCAGGCTGAGCTGTGTGACTGGGCCCTGGACCCCGGCCTCTTCACCTCCCTCTGCGACTCTCTGAACCGCTTCTTTTCTCAGAAAGGCATGATCAGCCCTGGAAACAGCTCCCCAGTTACCCACGGCGCACCTCACTTCCTGCAGCCGTCGCCGCTGACGTCCAACCCTCCTCCGACCCTCACCAGCCTCACTCACCCATCTCCCCTGCCCTACCCCAGCACTCTGCCTCCCACCAATGGCACACAGCTGCCCCGGAGACCCCCACCCATGCAGGGGCCCGCTCTACAGAGACCACAGCTGGCGAATGCAGCTGGTGAGCAGCAGACATTTTAAGCTGATTTTAGGGAAACTTCAAGGAAAACATTTGCTATTTTTCCTCGCTTCCTATTTTAACCATTCAGACTTTACACATTTCATAACTTTTATTCAGAACATTTTTCAATATAAAGAACCATCTCAATTGATGTGCTCTTTGAAACCAAAGTACTTCCATATATTTTCAGATAGAGAAGTTAGTCAAGCTATCAAGCAATTATGCCAAACATATTTTACCTTTTGGTCTAAAATTAGAATTTGTTTTAAGAACATTTTTGAGAAAAATGTATCCGAACCCTGTTGCTATGTTGTTGCTGAGGAAAACCCTTAGTGACTCGAGTTACAAACCTTTCCCAACAAACCATTCTCACTCCCACAGATATTACTCTTCATAAGCAGTTCATAGATCCAGACATAGGCAGCTTTGGTCCCGTCAGTCAATGTATCATTTAAATAGTATTCACTGTAAAATCTCAACAGAATGAAGACAATCTACACTTTCACTCCAACACAACGCCATAAAGAGCAAAAGGTTAGGTGTTGCACTATTTTGGAAAAATATTTTGGATTATGAACATTGTTTATTTTGAGGACACTTTGTTTATATAATGTCTCCATGAGCTTTAGCATTTTAACCCTCAAGGAAATACACAAAGTGTAGCCATTTAGTGCATGACTGATCAAGTATATTTTAAATACACGCAGCGTGAACATGTGAACCTTTATTTCTTAACAATTTTTTCAAATTCCTGTGTTGCAAAGAAAGTGGAGATGTTTATAACTCTGCTTTCTTCCATATTGTTTTCTTCCACTCAACTTTCTCCTGATATCCTTGGATAAATCCGTCTTACCTTTTTGTGGCGTTGCTGAATCTACTGGCAAAGTCTTCTCCATAACAGTGTTAAACAGATTATATTTTTTAATCTGCCCAGTAATACTTAAATTTTCTGAGAAGCCAAGTTTGAGGTTTTCATTAACTATATGACTCAATATTTGAAAATAAATGCATCAAAATGTGTGAAATGACATTGAATTGCCCAAATGAATGAACTTTTTGAAGGTTCTGGAAGTGTTGATGCATCCATCCCTTTTGCTATTTTGGCCTTGTGAAAACTGAAAGGCAGTTTGTCAGTGTGACAATTGAAAAAGAGAAGTTAATTAGAAATCTTTTTTTTTTTCATTTCCTTTGAGGTCTAAACTTTCAGTTCACGTTTCCCTTCTGCGTCTCTGCAGGGATCCATCCTCAGCCTGTGGCGCCACGACAGCGTCCTCCACTGAAGAACCTGCACAGCAACAGTGAGGAGTTCCAGGATGACTTTGACTGGGACTCTCTCATCCTTTGAGCTTGGCTTCCTTGTGGAGGAGAAAAGAAAAACAAAAATAAAAGAACCAAATATTTCAGCAAAAAACTTCACTTCCTGTTTCCCCTGACAGCAAGTCTGGGATCAGGTTCATCACTAATGACTGAATCTTAAGAGTTTTATGTTTGTCTTCATTTAAATTCATAGGCTGTAATATTGTATTGTTTATCTTTTGTGGGTAAGTGGCTTCATATGTTAGATTTATTTTCCTCCGAAAAAATACAGAAGTCATGAAAAACAGTCTCACACACACTCCCTGTTTTTGTTTTATTTCATAAATTTCTGTAGATTTTTTTTCTCCATTTTTCTTTTCAAATGTGAATGTTCACAGTTGACGCCACACAAAAGTCAAACTTACCCAATAAAAGATACTTCTCTTGATATAAAATAATAAATTCATCCAGCTAAATTAAGAGAGCAGTATGGAGCACGTCTTCATGTCCCTGTGTTGTCTCCGTTCACTCAACGAAATAATTGTCTTTTTGAAGAAGCATCGGCTGAAACTCCCTTTACAAAGAAAAAAAAGGGATGAAACAGGAGGACAGTTGCTTTGGGTCGCCTGAATCCAGGCATCCCAACTGAAATGAGTAATTCAAAATAAAAGATTGGCAGAGAAATCACATGACCCAAAAAATACCTCATTTAAAATCCAACCTTACATCACAGGTGATCATTTTCAGAAATGCTTTTTTTTTCTTCCATTCAGTCTCACTGAAATGAGATCAGACACGAGGAGAAATGGGACAAAGTACTGAAACAAATACAAAACTGGCATCTGATAAATAAGCATTTGTGTTCTCATTCGCCCTCGGCCGCAAACACACACTCGGTTTGTTTTTCCTGCCATCAGACCACATGTCAGAGCTTTTTTTTTTTCTTCTACAACTGTAGGGAAAGAAAAAAATATATATATAAGCATCTGATTTAAATGGCATCATCTCATGATCTTCCTTGTTTATTTGTTCCCAGGTATTGGAAAAAAATAAATTACACTCAACATTAAATTAAATTAAAAGTGAACTGATTGAAACAGTTTGACCACATTGTGACCGAAATGTTAATGCAGGTTTTTTATCCGAGTCTGGGTTTAAAAATTATCCTTCATGCACTCGTTTCATTTCAGTGATTCAGTGTTTGTCTTCGCTCTAGACGGAGGGAAGGAGGAGGAAGAGGCAGGTACCACAGTTTCTCTGCTCAGTTCCTTAGTGGCTGTGTGTCCTCTTCCTCCGGCTCCTTCTCGTGTGCAGTAGTACTACGAGTAGCGAGTGACACTACTGGAAAAAAGAAACAAAAAAATCTCCCTGCTCTCACCGACTCACCGTTCATCACAACCCAACAAAAGACTGGACAGAAACAGAAAGTACTGAACAGAAACAGATTGGAAATAAATACTTCTATTTGACACAAATTGTGAAATGAAAGGGACGAAAAAAAAAAAGTGGAAGAATAATCTGAAATGAAATTATGCCTTTAAAGGAAAATAAACGTTTTTGTTCTTTTTAATGTAGACGTTTTTCTTTGTGGATAAATCTGGTGTTGGGAGGGTTTTGGGGGGATGTCGATGAATGAAGGGGGAAGCAGGTACGACAGCTGAGGCAGAAAGGTGAGAAAAGTAGTGGTGACGCGTCCTCAGAGAAGAAACGGATTGGTGCTTGCTCCCGCCGTTCCTCCGCCGCCCATGGAGCCTCCTGCTCCCATCATCCCTCCTGCTCCTGCGGGCCCACCCAAAATCTGCTGAGGGGGCGGCATAGCTCCGGGCCCCAAGAGGGCAGAGCCCGGGGGTCCCATCGGGGAGAGCCCGCTGAACGGCATCCCCATGGGGCTGGCTTGCATCATGCCCAGGCCCAACCCGGGGGGCCCCATTCCTACGCTCATCGGCCCCAGACCCATTCCTGGTTGGACCAGGCCCAGCATGGGGTTGGGAGGCACAGGACTGGTACGCAGGCCGCTCAGGCCGAGGGATGAAGGCTGGGGGGAGATGGAGGTCATGGACGGGGCCACGCCGAACGGGTTGGAGGAGACGGGTGTTGGTGAAACGCCCCTGCTGGAGATGGTGCTGCCTGGAGTCACGGCCATGCCGGGGACAGGAGACGAGCCTGCAGGGCAGAGACAACAGGTTTATTAGTAATAAGGTCTGCAATATTCAACCAGAAAATCCTTTAAGAAGGGGCGCAAAGATTGCCGTTTTCTGGCTGGTCACCTATTACCAATCATTAAGATGCCCAACCTGCTGATTTTGATTTACAGGTTTACATTACAGACAATTATTTTTGTCTGTAATGTCGCTAAATATACCAAGACAGGCATTGAGTTGGTAACAGTGAGGCGACTGTAGTTACAGTCAAACCTCTCACTGGAGAGCCAAAGAGGGCAGTGGTTGATTTCCAGACCTTTGCTGAGGCAGATGGAAAAGATCAGCTTCACATGTAAGTAGTGGCCAATCGTTGACCCCCACACAATTACAAAAATCGGGGCCGATTTATCAGCTGGACATATTCCTAAATTTAATAAGTGGTCGATTAACACATCTAAATATTGCAGCATCCTAAAAGAAAAAGGTGACTTGCATTTCTGTACGAGGATGTAAAGTCTTGCTGAAGACGCTGGTCGCTAACAGGAAGAAGTTAAGTGGAAGGAAAAGGTTTGCCAGTTGCAAGGATAACTGCAGTCTTGAGAGGATTATCAAGAAAAATCCTTTAAAAAATACGCTTTAAAGCCTTAATTTTAGATACGATCATTTCAGACTTTTTAAGGATCTGCGAACAACCTGAATATACAAGCTTAACTTTCTGAAATGAGAGTTAAAGAGCATCTTGATCCGAGACGTACCTGTGGTGCAGCTGGTTTCTCACCTGTGTTCTGAAGGAAGGGGTTGTTCGACGAAGAGGCCGAGATGGAAGGAGGCGGCGGCTGTTTGGGTTTGGGTTTCGACGACACCAGGGAATCGAGGTCGACGAGCGCCGCGTTGGGGCCGAGGAACGACTCCGGAGTCTTACGGACGGGAAGCGAAGAGCCGAGTGACGACAGGTCAAAGGGCACCGGCGAGCCCGTGCTGTCGCAGCCCGTTGTTGAAGAGCCTCTTCGCTCTGGATCCCCTGAGAGTGAAAAGGGAGGCGTGTGTGTGTGTGTGTGTGTAAACAAGACGCACTAAAACAAAGCAAGCTGAATGTAACGAGTCACACTCACACACACTACAAGAGGATGAAATGTGGATGGGGTTACTGAGATTCTGTACCCGTGTGTGTCGGTTCAGGTGTGAATGTACCTGTGCCATTAGTGTGTTTGGCGGAGCCACTCCAGATGTCGGAGGTGATAGGGTCAGAGGCGGGGACAGGCCCATCCTTCGCCCAGGGGTCCACCGGTCCCCCTGAGGAGGACGTGCTGGGTGGCACGGGGGAGCCCCAGGGGTCAGCGCTGGGTGGGGTCACGGCTACGGGGGAGGAGGGGAGATGCAGGGGAGGGAGGGGTTAACACAACACCATACAGGTAACGACCCACAGCGTGGAGGGAGGTGGAAGCTGAGCCGGGTTCAAACAGAAGCACTTCTCTCTCCTTAACCTCTCCACCCCACTTAAAGTCCTGACTGAGGTCAGAAGAGGTCAGCCGCATTTGCTGCCGTGACTCAATTCGAGCTCAGTGGAGGTGAAGGAGAGACGGCAGGAAGCAACCTCAAACATTTAAAATAAAATAAAATAAATAGAAGCCAAAAAAAAGGGCAACAGAAGAGACAGTGCTCCATTTGAGACGCAGCCAGTCCCTGAGTAGAAACAAGAGGATAAAAATCCCTGGTTTAGACACAGAGGGAGAACGGACTCAGCAGGCCTGCTTTCCTTCAGACAAGACCAAAGCACACAGAGGGGAGTTTCGACCAAAGCCGCCCTGATATGACCCATATTTTTATTACTTTATGTCCACTCTTATGCTGTTGATTCTCATCCATATTTATCCAGAAAGCCTGATGAATCCAGTCAGGCATCTCTGGAAAACAAACCTGGATGACAATTAACTTTCCACTTTTAACTTCAAAGTGCTCAGTCACTTGCTCTGGATGGGATTAATTAGCCCCCCAACAATATTGAAAAGAAACTTGGTGTCATCTTTCACCAGGACATGCTGCTTGAATCATGCAGACAAGTTTCTTGGAGTCAATTCTGTGACCTTCATTTAGCAGTTCTTTATTATCATTAGAAATATGAAATATTAAGCCTTCAGTTTATTCAAATTGCTGCAACAAAACCTCTGTCTGGAACTCAAAATTGGTCCAATTTTAACATCTTTCATTTGGCTCAGTTATGAAGACAGCAGGAAGCAACCTAAAACATTAAAGCCCTAAATTACACCTAATCTTAATAATTATCATTCCAACAGTAAATTTGTTTCTGACAGCTATTGAGACATTTATTAATGAAGCAACATTTTAAAAATATTTTATTATGCTTTATGGTACATTTCAGTCAGCAGAAATCTGCCAGAGAAGTGAATTACCTTGGGCTTAACTACAAACAAACGAAGCTTCATTTTGTTACTTTTTCCTGATATTTCTGTCTAAGTCTTTTCCTCTCTGGAAGTCGGAACTGAAGAAAGTCAGCAGAGGGAACTTCAGACTGCAGTGCTTTTCAAACATCTCTACTAGAGGGTAGTCTGAACATTTCATGAGTATTTGCAGCACATTTGTAGACGAAACACTTGTGCTGACAGAGGATGAACTGTGTATGTTTGTACTCTCACCCAGAGGACAGAAAAGGGCTGCATAAAATGAACACACTCACAGAGGCAGCGGGCATCAGAGTTTTCATGCTTTAAGTCTGTTATCAATATGTGGTTGTTTTGCGCATTTAAATGTGACTGTTCTGACCTAAACGTTTTTTTGCACTTTGGCGAGGTCTCGTTATAAACCTGGTGCACAGATCATCACTTCAGCTGAGCTTAAAGTGATTTCCGTAGTTCCTCATAGTCCGACCTTTTGTGAAGCAGCCTTTTATTGTTCTGATTTCATGTTTTCTCCTGTTAGTCTTAATGTTTTTACTGTAGCTGCCACCGAGAGTCGTTTCCTCAGCAGATTGGAGCTGTCTAAATGTTTCTTTTGCAGAAAAAAACCCGTAAGATTCTCTGCTACAATTTGAAATTAAGAAAACTGAATGACTTGCAGTTGAGATGCCTGAGACAGAAAGGCAGAAGCAAAATGCTGAGAACACTCAACCAATTAGAAATATGTAGAGTCCCTCCACCACAAACCCCACCCTGAGGCTTCAGAGCCGTCTTAATGTGCTACACCCCTAGCAGGGCTGTTTTTACCCCAGAACTCTGTTTAACTTCCTGGGCACGTATAGGAAGGACCCCAGTAAAGACTCTGGTTCCTGGAAAAGGTTCCTGCGGTCGAAACGCCCCTTAGGTGGATGAGAAGATCAATTATGAAAGGATCATGACATGACTGAATGTAAATACACACATTTTGAACAGAGAATATGAGGTTTGAAACAAGCAAAGGTTTTGGCCTCCACATCCTCTTCGAGTCAGAAACAGACTTGTGTTTTAAAGCTCTGACCTTTATCCACTGAGCTGGCGTGACAACAACCAAGAGCTGTGGCAGCGTACCTGAGTTTCCCCAGGGGTCGACGTTGTTAACCTTGTGGGATGTCTCCCCCCAGGGGTCTGGAGGAGGGGCTGCAGCGGGCGCGGTTCCTCCACCCCAGGGGTCAGCGCTCGTAGGGGACGTGGGCGAAGCCACTCCCCACGGATCTGTGGGGGCTGGACCCCATGGACCGGAGGCGGAGGGGCCGGACAGTGTGAGGGGAGGGGAGGGGCCGGCAGAGCTCACAGCGGCGTTGGCAGGAGCCGCCCAGGGGTCCACTGCACTCAGCTCCATGAGCGCGCTCTGAACAGGGAACAGAAAATGGAATAATGTTACTACATGTGAAACTTACCCGAAACTTAGATGTGAAACTTAGATGTGCCACAGGTACAAAACACTGGAATGAACTGGCTTAATTACCTCCTCCTTGTGTAGATATGTTATCCAGAGCCTTGCTAATGACCTAATTATTCTATTCAGGTGTGGTGCAGCAGAGGCACATCTAACAATTGCAGGACACCGGCCCTTGAGGACTGGAGTTTGACACCCCTGCTTTAAAGGCTCCCACGAACTTCATCTGAAAAGCCATGGGACTCTTGGTTGCTTCTCTGATTAAAGCCCATCAGCTTGGGATAACAGCCATGTTTTTGTAGGTTTGCAAAGCACGCTCTCTGATTTCATAAAACAAACTGAATAGAGCTCCGTGACATGTTGAAATCCTGTGACATACAGTAGTTCTATAAAATAAGCTTGATCTAAATGTCTTCACAACTTTTTAACCCCGATTTATGCTGCTGTGTTCCTTGGCCTTCATGGTGCCATTTACTCACTAAAGTTCTCTCTTTCAGTGATTTGGTGATTTTAATTAGAGATCAGAACTCATCAGATCTTTATTACTAAAACATTCTGAAAATCACAAACCTGTCAGTCACAAAAATCACAAATAAATATATTAAAGATTTTGTTTGAACTGTAAAAAAAAAAGTGAAAACGCTGAACTGCAAAACCACAAAATCTTATCTAGTACTTTTGGTTTAGTTCAAGTGTACTAACTTTCAAGTAACTTTCCAGCAAAATATAGAAGCTTATTTAAAGTAGAAAGTATTATTGACGCTAAACAAGCTTGTATATCTTGTAAGTTAGTTTTGCCTTCTTTTCAAAAGAAACTAAACCAAAAATACTTTGTACAATTTAGAATTTTTGTAATGTAAAGGTTTGAATTTGTTTCTAGGTCATTTAATATATCAATGGTTATTATGTCCACCAAAAACAAAAGTTTCTAACTGAGAGATGCAAAAATGTATGGCTATTCAGGTTAGTATACTGACACTCACCTCTTCTGGTTTTGGTTTCTCTCTCTTGCTCTCTTCAATGGCCATCTGTAGTCTCAGGTCGTCGCCTCTCCGCAGCCGCTCCTCCTGCCAATCACACACACACACACACACACACACACACACACACACACACACACACACACACACACACACACACACACACACACACAGACTGATGTTAGTGACCTAATAAAACAACATGAAATCAGACACTTGATTAATTTACAACTCAACAAAAGAAATCTGAATTTGTGAAAAATAATCCTGAAGACTATCAATGATCAGAGGTTATGCGCTTTAATCAGACAAACCAGAACTGTGTTTTCCAGAATATCCTAGCTGCAGGATAGTTATGCATGTGTTTTACTTGCTTTTATTGCTCCTGCTTAGCAATCTTACCAGGAACTGGCTGAATAAAGTCGAGAGTCTTTAAGATTTACTCTATGAAATAGCTAACAGAAGAGAAATGTGGAAATGTACCCAACTATTAGCATCCAACAGCTTGCATATGAGCATAAGACATTCTTACAAAATGCTATCTCTCATTCTACAGTATTACACGGAAGACTGGTTATAACACAGCAGAACAACTAAACCCTGAATAAATGGACCGTATCAAACACCTTTAAGTAAAAACAGCAATGAAATCATGTCCAAAATCTCCTTAAAACTTTTATAGCATTAGTAATAAGCTACATAAATGATTTAACCATTGATCAGAAAAATTGTTTTGCACACAAACAGCAACAAAGGTGTCAACTTCACAAACAGTGCAGCAGGACAGAAGAAGCTTATTTGAAACCAACGCAACAGTTAGATGCATGCTGGAAGGAAGAGGGATCAATACTTACAATCCACGCTTAGGTTATTATTATGGAAAAATATCTGTCTCTGCCATGCATATTTAACATTTTAATTATTGTTAATTATCTGCTTGAAAGCTCATATTTAATATACAGTGCAGTGAAAAGGCATTTCCCCTTCACAGATCTATTCTGGTTTTGCTTGTTTGTTGTATTTAAAAGCATCAGATCAAACTGGTTTTAAAGCAGTTATTTCATTTAAATGAAAAAAAATAAATAAAACAAAACTATCCTGTCTTTGTTTGAGACCAAAACACTTAGCCACATTTGATGGTTTAATGTCACTAGTCACATTCAGGCCTGATTATTACCTGACCTGTAGAAAGGTCAAGAAACCACTCAAACAGGACCTGGAAACACATGTGGAGCAGAAGAAACGAATCACTGACACCTTTCAGTCTGGAAAGGGTTAGCAAGCTGTTTTAAGGCTTTGAGACTCTTGTGAACCACCGTTAGCCTTCCAAAGAGTCGTCGGCCAATAAAAATTATTCGAAGAGCCTATCAACGACTTTGCACAAAATAACTCAAGAACTGTAGGCTTTGTTTGCTTCAGCTAAGGTCAGTGTTTACGACAATAAGACGTCACTTCAAGCAAAGTTCCAGGAACAAAACCAATGCTGATCACAACAAGCATAATCCACTTTAGACGGTATAGCACCAATCATGTTAACAACTCTCCTAGCAGCTGAAAATGTATAACACTAATTGTCAGTTCTAGCAGTCATTGATGCAACTTTTTATTGGTTTTAGAGGAACTTTTTCCCATAGTGCTAAGCTGATTCGGAAAGCTTTTTTTCTTTCATTTCTAAGATCAGTTCAAAACTGCATTTTTTTACTCTGGTTATGTTGGTCTCATATAAAATAGGTTTGAAGCATTTAAGAGTGGCAAAAAAGCAAAACCAGAAGTTATAAAAGGGGCAAACGCTTTTTGAAAGCACTGCATCTCATTAAAATGATTGGAATCAGGTCTTTACATGTATTCTATGAATGCACACGCTGTAAAAACAAAAAGCAACAGCAAACTCAATCATTTCAATAGAATTTTAATAGTCTGATGAAAATATGTGGAGGAAGCAAAATGATACTAATCACATGAGCATTAATTCGTTTTCTTGATTAATCAATGTTTAGTATTGAGTGGAGAAATTCCATCTGACAGAAAGACAAATAGTTGATGACTGGCTCCCCAGTCAGCTCAGCACACTCCTTGCCCCTGACCTTTTGGTGAATCTCTTTGCTGAGTGTGATTGCATAGCGAAGCTCTGCATCCTCCAGAGGGTCCGCGCTAGTCTGGGGGAGGTCAGCAGTTAAATTGTGAGAGCAAAGCTAGCTGTACAGCAGCAGGGAACACGATCCTTAATATTCCTCTGTGTGTGCTGCTGCTGCTGCTGCTCCTGTGTTGCAACTGGAAACAGGTTAGGTAGAGCGCAGCGTAAAGAACCCCGTCTGGTCGGGTTGAACCACGCTAAGTTACCTGCTCTGCCTCCTCTTTGCTCATGGCCAGCGCCAACTGAAGCTGCAGGTCTTCCTCTCCAGAGCTTTGTGGCCAGGCCTGGTCAGGATCTCCAGAATGAGAGCCCATGGACAGGCTGCCACCAAGGCTGGGTGCTGAGGGGGCCGAGGAGGCTGCAGCAGAAACAAATACGCAACGATGAAACGATTCCCTCATTCAGGAGTGGCTTATTTGAATCTAATTCAGCTGTCTCACCACTGGTGGTCTGTGCCATTTTCTCTTTGGTTTTAAGGGCGTGGATCCTTTCTTCTCTTAGCTTCTCTTCATCTTTTAACAACGTCACCAGCTGCTTAGCTTTCTCTCTCACATTCAGGCCCTGGACGAATTAAAGGCACAGATAAAAGGTGTTTGTTACCTTGACATTGATCAGATGAATGCAAAAAGTGCCAACATCTTGATTGTATATGGGAAAGTAGACAGACTTTGTGGCCGTATCACGATGAAATGGCAAAACGTTCAGACTTCAGTTGTATTCGATTGGGATTTTGGTTTTTTTAGACAGAAAATAATCTTTAACACTTTTTAAACATACAAACATACATTTAATCAACCATTTAATCATCTGTGTCACAAATGCCTCTTTTTATTGGTCGGTTGTAATATGCTAATCTTAAACGGCATGTTTTCAACAGCTGTAAGCAGAAAATCAGCATGATTAACAGAAGTGAAAGCTTGCAAACGTCAGTGTCTGTAATTAATCTGTATAATGTGTTTTACTGCAGTAAAGTGAGTTAGTTAAACAAATGAACAATTCAGAAATATTCTCATGTATGTAAAACATTTGGAAAACCATTTATTTTCTTCCTCTTATTTCACAACTATATAATCCTTTGTGCTGGTCCATCAATTCAAATATACAATTTTAAGAAATGAAGGCTTGAAGGATTTCACTATGTAATATACAAGCTTCACTTGAAATTGGTGACAAAAAATACTAAACCTTTTCATAATATTAATCTTTTTAGATGTACCTGTACATGTATCTGAAGATTCCTATAAAAGATGTGTTTGTTTATCAACTTCAGGAAGGCCTATGAATCATTCAGGCAAAAAAAAAAGCACCTGACTCAGAGTCTGGACCGCTGGTTCTGTCTACATGTCACAGAATACTTTCTAAATGTCTCTAGAGTGCTTCTATTTTGACCCATTTGGAAAATAAACTCTTTAAATTTAAATCATTAAAGCTATTAAAATACACCTGAAAACTAGACATAAATTAAGATTTATTTTGCCTAATACAATAGTTACACTCTAAATCATTAACTTTGCTAAATTACTCATTACCAGCAACAAACTGGCTATGTGAGGTTGTGTGAGAGGTCAGAAACAATGCAGCACAAACTGTCAATGAACCAAGTAGCAAGTCAAAGTTTGCCTACAGTCAACAAAAGGAGATCAAACATGTCAACTTTTCTTTTCAGCTTTGCAAGGATGGTCATGTTTGGTTACCTGGTCTTTGCCATCCCTGTCTATGTACTGAAAATCCTTCAGGGTCTGGACTGCATAAATGTTTTCCCGACACTGTTGAGCTACGCGCTCTGAGCCTGTCTTGATCAGATACTCCATAAGAGTCATAGCCTGATAAAGGGAAAAAAGCATAGAGACAAAAAGGTAACAGAAAAAAACGCTTCATGTACAAAAAAATAAAATAAAATCCCATTTACAAACACCAATGATAAAGTTAAAAAGGAAAGTGAAAGATCAAAATGTACATACAAAACTGAACTTACAATCTCAACTTTGTCTTATAGAATAGCAAAACCTGTGATTATTCTAACTGTTGTCTTGCACATGCATTTTCTCTACTGCTAAAACAAATAACTATCGACCAATAAGGCAGGTACATTTGAATGCTGCTCGTATGCGTTCTTATTAGAAATCAGAACCATATCAAATGACGACCAACAGGTCAAGTCTTTGGAAAAGTAAGCAATCAAATGTTGGCCTCTAGATTTTGACTGGTGAATCTCCAAATGAGATTTAAGATGATTACCATCTTTAACATGGCGTTGCATACCTTGTATACATGTCTCCAGTTCTTTCCATGGTCATTCAGTCGTTTCCACACCATGCTCATGATTTCTGAGAAGGCCACAACATTGTAGGTCAGATCTGCTATCTCTGACATAAGAGAGCTGCTGGGGCCCCATGGGTCATTGGATGTTGCCTCTCTAACCTGGGTAATAGCACAGGAGGAGATAAACTTAAATTGTACTCTATTCAAGGTCTGTGCGATTGCATAAATGTCTAATGCACACAAAATAACGAATGCAGCCTTCAACTGCAGGGAAAAAGCAAAAAGAAAATGAAAATCCAGATAAAGCGAAAAAAACGTAACCTTGATTTCAGCCTCTGAATAGTTGTGGACGATGTTCTTTACTTGTCGCCGCAGCGAAGAGGTCGACATGGCAACTGTCTAGCCACAGACTTCAGTATCAATCTGCACATAAAGATATGCAAGATTTAAAAGATTAAAGATGATAAGGCAACATATTTTAAAATAATATCCAACAGCAAAAAGGAAGAAGAGAGAAAATGATCGTCGAAATATGTAAGAGACAAAAAGATTGGCAGATCTTAAAATGGACATAATCCAAGACAGCATTTGTATGAAGATTTGTCTTCAACAGAACAAAAGACCACATACATCTGTTTCTCAAGAAGTGAAGTGAAGAAAGGGTCTCCCTCTTTGTAAACTTCTGTTTCTCAACCTTGGCCACCACTCATTCATGGAGCATTTTGTCTCAGTTTATCTTTTTCTTCCCGTGACGACATTGGGTCTGAAAACCACAGATGCTGGACGACGGAAACTGCAGGAAAATAAAAATGAAAACTGAAGTGACGACAAGATATGCAGCACAAACAGGAAAGATCCTATGTAATAACTAACTTTAAACAACCATTATGAAATACAAAGCGCATATTCATCTTGAGAACATCACATGATTTGTTCCTGACCCACACATGGTCAACAGAGAAAGATTTCTTCGTTTAGTTAAAATATTCTGCTCCAGAGGAGGAGATACATTTCCCCTAATTGTCAGCAATAAAAACCAGTCAATTCACAATTCTTAAAAAGAAGTGGAAACTAAAATGAAGAAAAACCTAATGTTTGTTGGAGCATTGCCTTGCAGAATGAATTGAAGGTTTAACTATTTCTAACATTAACCAATTGTTATTTCTAGTTTTGTCTCAGAAAACATCAACATTTTACCATCAAAGTCAATGAAAAGAATCAACACATTTCACTGAAATCTCTAAACAGAGACCAAATAGGCTTCTTGTAGATTATTATTATGAATTTGTTCACCTTTTTGTTTACCACCAATGCCTGTCGATGCAAGTACTACACATACATACACAGAGATCCAATCCAGACCCCCCTTTTAGGACCTTTAATACAACCTTATTGATAGCTAACTTAGGTATACACACACAACAAGGTATGAAGAATACCGTAATAAGCAATGTGCTATAGCTACTAAAAATGAAATGCTAAAGCACATAATCAAAACACAAATACCTAAATTTAGATCTACTGTTTGCACTATTTGCAAACTAAGTTTAAAAGGAAGTTTAAAATCCATTTGACAGATAAAACACAAAGATTTTCTTAAAAGTAAATGCAGATTAAGATGTAAGCGATAAGTACCTAGAGGTGTCCTGGTACATGAAAGTAAAAGTACAAAACATTGTGTGCCTCAGTCAGTTTGATAATTATCTGAACTTTGAACTCTGCAACCAACCTATTTGTTTAACTCCAGGTAATAATACCCCTCATCACTACATTCCCTGCAAATGACCAGAAACCCATGAGCTTTCAGCAACAGAGCACATTTAGCTAGATAAATGGATTATATGCGTTTGTTGTCCTAAGATAAGCCTAATATGTTCATAATAGAATGATGTGCAGAATTGTTTTAAAGGAGTTACATTTTAAAAACAGATGTCAGTCACTACACTACACAGAAAAACCGAGTGGTGAAATTATTTTCTGGTCCACTTTATTTGCCTAACACACTGCCTTGCAAAATTCCTCAAACCCCTTGAACGTCACATTACAAGCACAAGCTTTGATGGATTATATTGGGAAGTGAAGTGAAAACGATGATATACGGTTTGCACAAACAAAAATCTTTAAAGTGCAGCGTACATTCATTCTGTCCATTCTTTGCAAAAGAGTTCAAGCGAATTCAGGCTGGAAATGGATCATCTGTGGACGCACATTTCAAGCCCTGGTTTAGATTCTGAGCTGGATTTAAATCTGGGTTTTGACTGGGTCATTGTAGCACCTGAACAGCCTTCTACCGTAGCTTGAGCTGAATGTTTAGTGTTGCTGTCTTGCAGGAAGCTGAACCCTGCCCTAGTCTCAATCCTTTCCAGCTTCTAACAGGTGTTTTCCCAGGACTGCCCTGTTTAGCTCCACCCACCTCCCCTTGAACTGACCAGGATCTTATTCCTGCAGAAGACGGTGCGTCCCACAGTATGACAGTCCCACCAGCATGTCCAAGTCTTAGATTTTTTTAATTTTTTTTTGCCCCACACAATGTTTTGCATGTAAACCAAAAAAGTCAAGTTACCATGGGCTTCTTCTCTGATTTTTCTGAATATTTCTCTTCTTGTCCAGTCTGTCGTAAGTTTTGTAGGTGGACATGTCTTGGTAAGTTTGCAACTGTGTGACAGTATTTCCTCTTTCAGAAAATGGACCAAAACTCGCTCTTTGCCATGTTCAAAGGTTGGTGTATTGTTTTATAACCTAACCCAGTTTAAATAGTCTCCACATCTTAATCCCAGACTTATCTGGAGTGACCTTTGTCTTCATAATGCCATTCAATCACCAACGTTCTCAAACAAAAAATCTGAACCCTCCACAGAACAGCTTTATTTATATTCAGAGTAAAATACATCGAGCTCCATTAACAACAAGGTAACTTTTCAAGGAAACCAGTTATTCTGGATTTCATTTAGGGGTATAACAATAAATGGGACCCTTGAGAGCTAACCTTAGGACACCACTGCTCTAGACTGGATGCTAAACTGATGCCAGACTTGGACACACTTATCTTAATGACACCAATTGAATGGCATCTGCAGCGTAATTGGTCGATCCAACACAGACTCCTGAACGTCGCACGTACGATATTGCTAACAGAGCAGGCTAAGCAGTTGTTGCTTAGCCTGCAACAACCGGATGCATCCTTTCACTGCCACAATCTGCAGTTTCTCACAAAACAGAAAGCTTATGGCAAAAAAGTAGCAAAAAATTGCAAGAAGCCAAAGACTTTCTAAAAACTCCCTTGCAGTGTTGATTTCCCCTGACAACATATTCAGATTTTTACTAATGTTTTTCAAAGTGCTGTGAAAATATATATACTGTGCTCAGCTGCTCTCTCAACTCCCTTCAAACTAGTAATTTCATCTTCCTATAATTATGCAGCTAAGCATTGCCAGGTAACCAAGGCACAAGGGTGTTCTTTATATTCCTTCATGTTCTAGGAAAACCTTGTTATTCTGCTACACTTTGACACAAATACACATGCAGAGTAGTCTCTACAAAATGTTCACTGAAACAGATAAAGAGAGGATGTGTAGATTAAGCTGCTTTCTCAAACAAGACCTGATATTCTCTGGAGTTGGTTTATAAGTTACTGAGACGCTTGGCTTTTGAGGTCAGGAAATATGAAATCTGACACAAAAAAACCTGTTTTACTTGGTTCAAACAAGGTTTTGGCAAGTTAAAACAACATCATACAGAACAAGAAATTAATATTTAAAGTTACACACAAAAGTACTGGTGCAAAAATCAGTGAAGCTCTATAACAAAGTTCATCTACACAGAATAATCTACGATAAGAGACATAACATGTCCTTTGTGTCCCAGTCAGACGTCAGCACTGTCCCTGACACCTTGAGTAACTATCAGGTTACATTGACTACAGTCAAATACGGCTGCTTCCTACTAGAGCAATACACGCATCTTCATCTCACAGCTACAGAGTCTTTATTCTGATATTACATGGCAGGGAAAGGTTCCGTATTTCAAAAGGAAACGAAAGACATTGTCCCCTTACTCTGCATTTACAATTATCAGGCACAGCAAACTTCCTACTCACTTATCTTATTCACTGGTCGCAATATTTCAGATTTCTTTAGCTAATACCTTCACTGTGGTTCTTGAAACTAGTGACATTAAAGAGAAGCAGCTTCCTGGTAACCTAATGTTGACTTTTTACAGCATTAAATATCACAAATATTGACAGGAAACTTCAGCTGTTAATTTTATGCCAAGTTGTTATGTAAATGAGGCTCCTGTACATTTCCAAACTTAATGTAGACTAAACTCAGGATTACTCAGCCACCTGTACTTAATTTAGACCATCATTATTTTTTATTTGTTGCCATAGAGTTACTATTTCAGACAAAGGAGCCTATCACTTATTAAAGAAATGCACATGCTTCCAAATAACCCTGTAAAACAGAGAAGCAACAAAGAGGAAATTCACCGCCAGTGCTTCATTTAGTACATCACAACTCCTTTGCCTTCTCTTTATACTCTTTTACAAATGGAGAAGGTGACAATCAAAACAACTTGACGTGTGCTTAGTTATGGTCTAAAACCATAACTTTGTTGCAACCATCATACCTTAATATCAAGAAACTAAAAATGCTTTTGTGACATCATGTCGAGTCTGTTGACTGTTTTACAATGTCCAGTCAGAGTGAAAATCACTGCTTGTTGCAGCTATTGATTTTTGAAAAGTCAATTCTTTTAACTGCAAGATAAAAAGCATCTGCTTTTACAACTACCATCTTTTTTTTAATTTCCTGAACATAATTAGCCTAAAGCCCATTAGGCCTGTCTGTGAGCAGCTATGTGTTGCTGTCTAGACTGTAAAAGGAGAAAACAACACAGACTACGCTCTACTATACAGCTATAGTCAATCACTCATGCTTTTTTAAATAACAGACACAGTCAAATGTTATAAGGTTCACCAAGATGGCAATGGAGAGGTACACTTCCTAATGTAAGTGGTGTCCTGAAGACGCAGATTTTAAAATGGGTATGTTTTTTAAAAGCAGTATTTGTGTGACCTGCAGTCACAACCACACAGTTATCTAGAAAAGATTGCAAAGAAGTTGTTGTCACAATACGTATTGTGATAGAAATACATGTTGCCCATCCCTAATGGCTACATGATATTAGGAAAGAATGTGGTTACTTAATTTTGCCACAATAATATTGTGATAGTTAAAGTGTTAATGCCTGTTGGCTTTCGGTTCACTGCAAACACAGATTGTGAGTAACTTATGCAGACAACTGGTAAAAAAAAAAAAGATAACATGAAATCCATCTTCACATAATTTGATATTTGAATTTAATTATAAAAAATAGTTTCATGGCAATATACTATCCTAATGAGAAAACACCTCAACGCTTCTCTGAATTATTATCAAATATATTATTTCCAATGTGCAGAACATAAAATCAAGGCAATTAACAATTGTCAGAGATGCACCAATATGGCTTTTACTGGCAGATAACTATTAATAATTTTCTTTAAAACCTTCCATCAACTGGTAAGAACTAGAGCTGCAAAAATGAAACGTATATTATTATAGCTGACTATTGTTTTGTCAATTTTGATCATGTTTTTTTCCTCAATTATTTTCCCCATCACTCCAGTATCCCCCCCAACACTCTATGAAATTTCAACATCAAGATCTAAAAATATCAAGATCAGGCATGTGAACATAAAATACAATTCAAGCCCATCAAAGTGGCTGAATAGGTTGCTGGCAAGTGCAGTTTGAACATACGGCACATATAATCTTGTAGCCCACCAAATATTGCAACTAATAAGTCCTCTGTGGTTGGGACACATCATACAATGAGATTGAAATGTGACTGACATTAATAATTGTGCTGGTCTAGTCAAAACAATCTATCATGTGTGTGTGTGTGTACAAACTTATGCTTACGGGTACACAGGACAAACAACCATGGCAGCACACACTGATGATGCCTTATGTCAATTTAGAGAGACCAATGTACCTCAGTTCTGTTTCGGACTGTGGGACGAAGCTGGAGTACATGGAGAGGAGAAACTCAGGACTTAAACCCAGAATCTTCTTGCTTCAAGGTAACAACGCTACCAACCAATCCTGTAAAAATTCATCCTGTAACACGGTCCAAGCTGTCCTTTATCATATCAATATCAACCAAGCTGAAGCTGAAATTGCAACTGCAATAAAAGCTGCATGCAGTGCTGCCCTACATCTGAACCTGTGACCACCACAGCTGGCCACATTACAGAAACGCATCATTTGAAAAGTTCAAAACCACGCCTATAAACAGATTGTTTTTAAAAGCTTAATTTATATAACACATCGAGAGCAACGTGCTAAGGCTAAACGTTGCACTATTTTATTGCTTTCAGTGTATTATATCAGATAATAAAGCACCCCGCCCTGTAAACCTACCCAGAGATAAACCAAACAACGGTTGGTTGTCCAGTCACACATCTACACTTGCTCCCTGTCACAGCAACCAAAGCTGAGACACTAACGAAAGGCTAGTAATGGGTAATGCAACAATAATCAAGTTCATGGGCATAAACTCGCATTAAACTCGCATTACTGCACCTGTGAGTCTCTGTGTTGAACAAAGAGAGAGTGAAACACTAACGGTCCCCGAACCAAGCAACTCTTCCCACGAAGCTAATCGAAACTGTTGACTAGCAGTTTCTCCCCATAGTCTGGCTTTTTAAGTGAAATGAAATGTACAAGCCGGGAACAAAAATGCCCGAATAAGTAGGCAACGGAACCTGGAGCTAAAACATCTGTCCCATTCATGACAGTGAACGACCCCCCTCTATAAACAAGGGTTAAGGTTACCTGTCAGTTTGATTGATAAAGAAATCACTTGCTGCTAGCTATCTGGCTAGCATCTGATGCTAGTTCGCAACTTGCAGCACAATTGCTTCCTCTGGACGGGATTTAGATGGCAAAGACACGTCCTGCTTCGGGACAGTGCTGACTACCCTCACCCAAAGCAAAAAAACCACACGGAATGTTGATAACAAACGGCAATATATGTATAAATGAAGTGTGTACTGACCCTGTTGAAGCCTGAATGTACGAGGAGATGGCCGAATTTCCGCTTCCGTTCTCGCCTACAGGAAAGACCGCACCCCCCGCCGCCGTGTTTTCCTGCCATGGTAGTAGAGCTCATGAATAATTCAGTATCATTTAAAACGCGCTCAAATTAAAGTACTAAAGCAGAACTATGCGAATATTTACACACAAGACTGTGGGCTTCAGAGTCACATGCAGGTACTTCTAAGAATTCCTTTTTTTTCCAAGGCTTTTGTTTATTTCTTTGTTTTGGTTTGTTTTTGCATCTTTGTTTTATATGAAAAGCCTGGACTTCGTTGCTTTTGACATAATAATGAAGTCAAAAAGTAAACAGAAGCTACAGTTTTTGATATAAATGTGTACTTCACTGTGTTTACTCTTCTTTATCAATTCAGGGTTCCGGTTTTTTTTTGAGACGAGACAAGAAAACTCATCAACAAACCAACCTCGGTAGTTTCTCAAGTAAAACACTAGACAAACAAAAGACTAAATGCACGTATAAACAACAGTGACACATATTTAATTAAAACCAGTCAAAAATAATCTTAAATTGTGTCACCGTTGTTTGATATTTTTTTCAGAAGTGCATTAGCTCAATTCATCCACAGAGGGGCGGTGTTCAGCTACTTGTAGCTTCAAATTAAACCATAATTGTCTGATTCCTGTCAGTGATCGTCAGAAAAACAATGTGAGCCCTTTAAATCAGAACATCATGGACTCCTGCTCTGCATCTGGGATGAAGACTCTCCTTTTATGTAGCAAATCTGAATGCTTTTGTTTCTTCTGCTGAATGTTTAGTGGTGCAAACATTTCAGCATGACCCAAGAAAAGTACAGAACTGTACCCATTTTACCATACCATACCATACCATACCATACCATACCATACCATACCATACCATACCATACCATACCATACCATTTTATTTCTAAAGCACATTTAAAACAACAATTACAGCTGAACAAAGTGCTGTAATTTAACAGCAACATGAAATTGGAGAGGACAGACAAAAAAAACAACAAAACAAAACAAAAAATCGCAGACTGTAGCAGAGAACTGTGTGATGTCGGTCTTGATCTTGAAGGGACAGTTTTGATTCCATGCCTAGTGATGGGCTATAAAGAAGAAAAAGCATAGGGAAGTGACAATGTAATTTAAACACCTAAAAGCAATTACATGAATTTTAAAACACATTGTAAATGGACAATCAAAAGAGGCTAAAACCGGAGTCGTGAGTTCTCAGTTAAAAATGTTGTAGCAGCATTTTGTTCTAGCTGGAAGGGCTGATACCAATTAAGAGAGAATTACAACAAGGTGTTATATAAGCATTTATTTACTGTCTCTCTATCAAGACAGATTTAATTTTAGTCAGCAGCATGACATGAAAAAACAGGATTTTGATGATTGCATTGGCTGATGATGATGAAGGAGAGCTCAGCGGGAGCAGAACTGGGACCACCAGGATTAAAAAGAGTCACTTCACTCATCCTATCAATAAGTGTAGGAAAATTGGGTGCCAACCAGTCGAGGAGACTTAGAATAGAGGGAACATTTTGAGAGATTCCCTTCAGCTTTGTCACCTATAATGCCATATTGCTGTTTGATAATTACCTTGATTGGGCTAAAATACTTTATCTCAGTTGTAATGTGTTGTCTTTGAGATTTCCCGTCAGTATTACAGGAAATTGGGAAATTGGGACAAAATGTGACATTTTGACAGTCATCTTGTAAACAAACATGGAAAGAGCTAATTAAAAATAACTTCTCTGCTGAGACTAGAAATAAAAAAACATCACTGCTGTGAGGTGGGAAGCAGCCAAAGTCCTAAGAAAAACTACCTATTACACCAGCTTAAAAATAAACAAGAAAAGTGAAGAAATAAGGGTTGACCTGACTTTTGCACGTGTGTGAACTTATTTCAAATGCAAAAGACAAAATGAGAAAGCACATCTTGTTTGAACTGATATGTAATATGGAAAATCATCCCACATGTTGCACATTTTGCATTTTGTAACACTTTATTACACTTTGGTTATAAAAGCGAAACGATATCTACACTATATAACCTTCTATGACCGACAACAAAGACAATCCTTGTGGCATAGATGTGGAAATCCCTCTGTGACTCATCATCCATCTGTGTGCAGTGTGTATATTTATATAATCAGTACAAATGTCAGATTTCATGAATGAAAGCAACTGTGTTCGGCTCAACTTGTATTAATGGGGAAAGGTGGGGTTTAGTTTTGGAGCAGTAAAGACCGGTTGTCACAACAGGGGCCAAATGACTCTATAGTGCAAGCATGAACATGAACACACACAGACGTGCTGCTAGAAATCCGAGCAGAGACAGGCTCCTGTGATAGCAGCCTGCGTTTGGGTTACATAATGCGCAGCCGTCAGGCCGGTGGCAATAATAGTACTGTAGCTTGTATGTCTGAGTGAACTTTACTGGGGTGGACGGAAAGAGGAGGCGGGTGTTAAAGCCATGGGGAGCTGCAGGAGAGGCCTGACCTGCAGCCGGCGCTAACTAGGAAAGTATGAAGTTGGGTTTGATAAAGCTGGGTTTTACAATGTCAGCTGTTAGCCACGTCAGTTTGAGCTGACAGGGAATAAAATGCAAACAAAATGCAATAAAGACGGGCAAGATTTATGCAAAAAAAAGAGTAAAGAATATAGGAAGAAACAGAGAAACAGATAGAAATTGACACCAAATACATAAATGAAACGTATTAAACTTTTTGTTTGAAGATGATTTGAAAAAGATACATTGTCATGACGTGAATGCAGAAATAAAATAAAACTGGCTTTCACAGATGGCAAAAAAATATTTATCTATTTAATAATATGAAACACATTTGAAAGACTATTTAGTTTCTGGTTTTAAACTGTTTTAATTCAGTCCTGGCTGTAAATTGATTTATGTTGATTTTATTTACTGTTTATGTAACAGTAAATGATCTTAGCCATTATGGCAAATACACATAACCCATACTATTACATACATGCATACATAACATTTATTTACGTTTTAATCACACATAAAAAAAGTTGAACTATTATTATTATTATACTAAAGAAAAGCATAAACAGATACTTGTGATATTAATATTTAATACATGAAAACAAGAAAATGATCAATAGTGATTGTTCCAATAGGCAATAAAGAGGTTTACATTTTCTAACATAATCCCAGTAATTATTCAGGGATCAGAGAACCAGCTTGATGGCCTCTTCCAGCCATTCCAGCATACCCGCTGATTATGACAGGAATCCTAGACAGCATGGGGAATTTCACTGACACACAGTTACTGACAAGGTTGTAAAGAGACGTGGAAATAAGGGAGGAGGGGCCGGGTGCAGAAGGGCACAACGTGAGTGACAGCTGGAATGAAGGAAAACGGGAGACGGTCTTCAAGATGATGGATCCAGTAAAATCAGTGCAACACAGTGAGTGTGTGTGGGGGGGGGCTAGCAGAGACTGTGAAGGAGACGTTTGAAATACTTTGTAGCTGGTTGTCACATGTTTGCCAGAATAACACAGGAGGGAAAGTGTGTGTGTGTGTGTGTGTGTGTGTGTGTGTGTGTGTGTGTGTGTGTGTGTGTGTGTGTGTGTGTGTGTGTGTGT
>CAEGAF010179473.1:0-12182 GCA_903067075.1 Micropoecilia bifurca | reverse complement strand
TGGTCCTCATTGCCCCCCTGGTCCTCATTGCCCCCCTGGTCCTCATTGCCCCCCTGGTCCTCATTGCCCCCCTGGTCAGCATGTTCTATCCCAGAACAGCTGATTCAAATGACTGCATGACCATCAGGTGCTGGAGACGCCTGTTAATCACCCAGAGATACAATTCCGGTGTGACAGAAGGGAAACACCTAAAACATGCAGGACAGGGGGGCAGTGAGGACCAGGGCTGAGAAACGCTGTTCTACTGGAATATCAGGTGTGAAAAACACCCTGACAGATGCATCTAGAACATCTAAAGAGGTTTTTCTTTTTCTTCATTCCTCGGCTTTTTTTGTAATCATGACCCGTTTACCATCCTGTTTGCTGTAACCAAGCCGTTACAGTCCTAACTTCTATTATATTGTTTGGGATTCTGCGTTCCTTTGCTCTCATTTCATTTTCCTGTCCTGAACTGAAACTTGCAGTTAAGCTGGAGTAAAAAATCCATTTCAATGCATTAATGAAAACAGAAAAGTTTGTCTAAATCAGTAAGAAACTCTGGATTCAGAGGTTTTCATGAAGAAAGTGTGAAATTAAACGCGGTGCTGTGGAAAACATCTGAATTCATTTTGTAGTTTTCCACATATTGAATCATTTTGTTACCAAATAAACATTAAAAATAATGAAGTGCTGCTATATGTGGCTGAATTACTTCCTCCTGTAGATGAGGCTGTAATTACAGCAGTGACACCATCAGCCTGCTGAGATTAATGACTCTCTAATCTCTCATAATGAAGCCAACTTATTGCTTTTGTTATCTGAGGACTTCATCATTCAGTGGCTGAAAAACGAAGAGTAAAACCCTGAAGGTCAAAATAAAGCAGCATTTTATTGCTTGAGAAACTTAAAGGCTAAAAATAACTCTGATGAATTGAGTCTGTTTTCTCACCAACTTCAGGAAACATTTCAGTCACATTTAAAACTTCTGCACCAGAATCACAACATCTTCACTTAATTATGGGGAAATACCACAGTCCACCATCAGCTATTAAACATTTTAACATTTTGTTACATATACCTGCACCTGGAAGCGAGCCGACATGTAAACATGCAGCTGCGTCTCAGAGCATTACCCATCATGCACCAGATGCAGGAGAGCGTAGGCCGGCTGTGATATGGATTTATCCTGAGATGCCGAGCGCCTACTCACCATCAGACGGCCGCTTCTTCTTCTGCACAGAGCAACAACAACCAACCACATGAAATCTGGTGAAAAGTCACGTTGGGTCAAAGATTTAACACCCATATTAAAGGATTAATGTTGGATGCCTGAAGGAAAATGTACACGATGTAGAAATGGCTAAGAACATTTCTGACATCAAACTCAAAATGCTGCAGTTTGTTCTATACTTTCAACTTTTTAAACAGTTCTTGTTTTTTTTTCTAGAAAATCTTTTAGATTAATTTCAATTGTTTTTTCTACCAAGTTCTTTGTTTCATACTCAGAAATTTCCTTCTTTCTAGAAATTTCCTAGATTAAACTAAAAATGTTCTTGTTTTTCTAGCAAATGTTTGACTTTTTAAACTAAATTTTCTTTTTATAAAAACATCTGATTAATTTTTTTTGTTATTTTTTGAAAACACCAGCCAATAGCTTCTCAAGTATCATTATCTTGGGTGTTTCCGCTTCCCGAACTACATTTTCTTTTGACTATTTTAGATGTGAAATGGTGGATTTACAGCAAATAATTCTGAGACACGTTTCAGAAATAAATGCACAAATAGGTGAATTTCTTGAAAGTATTTTGTAGTTGCATTCTGTAGAAAAATGGATAAATGGGCGAATTTAGAGCGAATATTTAGGAGTTACGTTTCACAGCCAGTGTGCTGTAAGTGTCAGGTTGTGGACTGAGACGGAGGGAAAATGGACCAACGTAAAACTTAAAAAGATCTTCAGGAAGAACGAAGAGCAACTGAACAGGATGAGGGAAAATCTCTGAAGGCTCAAGCAGAACTGGAGGAGCTCAGGTTATAAATAACCAAACAAGATGCCGAACTTGGCTTTTTGATTCTGCAAGCTACAATATCACATCTAATCTGTTTTCCTCAGACCATCACCAACAAATGTCCTCTAGTTGATGCTTTCCACAGGATATTTAGATTGTTTTGAATGATTTAAAATGGAGATCTGAGGGTTTATTTACTTTTCCTCTCCTGCGGTTTTGATGCTTCCTGCTGAATTTAGGCTCCTCTAATGAAGCGGCTGCTGGCCTGTCCTTGTGCTGCATGCGATGCTGCGCTGCCTCTGCCTTCCCTCCCTCTGTCAGAAATGCTGCAATGCGTCTTCCTCAGCCAGTGAAACCAGCAGCAGCAGGTGGAGCTTCGCCATAGAAACAACCAATCAGGCTCAACCTGATGGGTTTTCTGCTGCTCTGTTGTGATTGTTGATGATTTAATCTGTTCGTGTTGGTTTGGTTCGGGGCAGAGTCACTAATCGATTTGGGTCAAACATTAAAGTGAAGATGAATAATTCAACAGCTTATATTTTAACTACAAAACAGATTTTACTAACTGACCTTCTACTTCCAATTATAACTATTTGAATTACAGCAGAAATAATAATGGAAACACAATTAAATGAGGATTTTATTTTACTTAAAATAAAAAAATTACTTAAATTAAATCATGCTAATGAGGAAAATCAAGTAAAGGCAGTTAGTATTAAAAACTATGGGATGAATTGAATGATCTCAAATTATGTCTTTTCTTGGTGAGATTTAACATAAATGTCTGTAAATGTCTGTATGTACATGGACAGAAGATGCATTTCATTACTGCTGAGTTCATGAATGGGGTTTCCCTTTTTTATAGCTTTTTGTTTTCTGTGTGTAATATGTTGATAATTTACCAAAATAAAGTGAACTGAGGTGATATTGCGGATGCCTGGGAGTCATTCAGATGTTTTTCCTGCTGCTGGTTGTCAGACCGGCTGTTTGGTGTTTGAGGAGGCAGGAAGACTTTCACGGTTGGGTTTGTTTGGTTGCAGGTCAGCGAACGCTGCGGTACCAGAGCGACGTCCTGCAGACGGTGGTGCTGGTGAACCCGGAACAGGAGGCCGTTTCTCTAGAGGTGAGTCAAGACGCCGTGAGGAGGTTCTGTTCAGCCTCTCTAAGCCGGTTCTGGATGAAAAATGGCTTTATTCACACACAGAAGAAATCAATCAATCCACCGATGGACCCATCTATCTCTTAGGTAAAGTTTGACAAAACTTAAAGCAGTGAAACATCTCAAATTTTGAAAATCTCTCAGCTTTTCTTCCTGTTTTTGTTCCTGAGGAGAAACGTAGAGGAAGCTTTCCTAAGGTGTTTCATATTTAAAGTTGAGTGAAGCAGAGGTTGCATCAGTACAAGAACAGTCAAAATATTCACTACATTTCAGTTTGGGTTTGAACATTTTAACTGTCAGAAAATGTTACCAAGCCGTCACTGTAGAGCTCTGATCTTTTACCTACAAACTTTGCTAATATCATGCTGCAAAAATATCAATCACAATAATCCTCGGTTTGATTGTTTTCATGTCCTTTACCCAGACAACTGCTCTGATCACTGACCCTGCTGCTAATAAGCTGCTGATTCTGAGCGGCCAGAGCTCCGACCAGGGAGGCGACATTCTCCTGCAAAGTGGAGTCTTCGGTTGGCAACAGTTTTCTGACATCATCTCCAACCCTCAAGTAAGTCTTTTGACTTCAAATACAATAGAGCAGCGGTTTTTCACCTGGGTCGATTGAACCCCAGGGGTTCGGTGAGTCGGTCTCAGGGGTTCGGCGGAGCCTCTGCTGTGGAGGTAAAGACTCACTTGTGTAAAGTCGTGATGACGCCCAGCTTTGTCATCATTTACTGCAGAGGATCACGTTACATTGATTAGCCAATCAGAGGATCACGTTACATTGCTTAGCCAATCAGAGCTGAGGAGGAGCCCTGATTGGAGGAGCTTCTCTCTCAGCATGGATTTGAACTTATGTCTTTATTTACTTCAGCAAAACTCACAGTTTTTACCAAATTCTGAAGCTTTCGGTGAACTTCTAAATCTGCTCCTTAGTCGGATCCTTTCAGGGTTGGTACTGCCGCAAATACTTTATTATTTATTGTTAGTTTTTCATTCTCTGAAGAATGTAGAGATAATTAAATGATATAAACATGACCTTAAAGCGGTTCCAGTTTCTCTCGATGACCAATCTATTGAAACTGTGGCACATTTTAAATAAACAGTTGAATGAACAGTTGAGTTCAGCTCAACTATGCTGAAAACACTGACTATATTTTGAAGAACTGTTCTCAGAGACTCTACCTTTTAAGAAGACTTGGTGATCTTGGGGTCACCCAACTAGCCCCCATAGTCGCATCTTTTCGGGGTTGGTACTGCCTCTAGTGGCGTGGGGGTGGTAACACAGCTGATATAATTACATTACTAGATCAGAATACCGCAAAGTATTTTGTGTGTGTGTGTGTGTGGGGGGGGTGGTTGGAATAAAAAGGGTTCAGTGAATGCGCATATACAACTGGGGGGTTCGGTACCTCAAAAAGGGTTAAGAACCACAGCCTTAGAGCATTATTTATATTCAGAGACATCTGATTTGACATTTCTCTCTCTCCGTTTTAGGTTGTTGAAGTCTTGTCCAAGGCCTCCTCCCAGCTGCTGTCCAGGCTTACTGTTTCCTGTCAGGGAGACGGGGGCTGGAGCTCCCTGGGCCAAAGCCAGGAGCAGCAGCCACTGCTTAACATTCTCAAGTATTGCTTAAACCCAGAGCCCCAACTCCCCAACATGGACGGGGTCACAGAGTTCACAGAGTATGTTTCGGAAACGGTGGACGTACCGTCACCCTTCGAGCTTCTGGAGCCGCCGACGTCCGGTGGGTTTCTAAAGCTGTCCAAACCCTGTTGCTACATATTTCCTGGAGGCCGGGGGGACTCAGCTCTGTTCGCCGTCAATGGTTTCAACATCCTGGTGGACGGCGGGTCAGAGAGGAAGTCCTGCTTTTGGAAACTAGTTCGACACCTAGACAGGGTCGATTCCGTCCTGCTCACCCACATCGGTGCAGACAACCTACCGGGCATAAATGGGCTGTTCCAGAGGAAAATTGCAGAGCAGGAAGAAGAGAAAAACCAAGGGTCTGGCTCCAGTAGTAATGGTGACTGGATGAAGAACTTGATCTCCCCTGAACTTGGGATTGTGTTTTTCAACGTCCCAGAGAAGCTAAAGATGCCGGAGTCTACTCTCAAGGTAAAGCGGAGTATTGAAGAGGCATCTCTCACGCTGCAGTACCTCAACAAGCTCGGCATCACTCCTGAGCCTCTTCACAGGATAGTCAGTAACACTATTGAACCAATAACACTGTTCCACAAACTCGGTGTGGGAAAGTTAGACATGTATGTCATAAACCCTGTGAAGGAAAGCAAAGAGATGCAGTTTCTGATGCAAAAATGGGCAGGAAATAGCAAAGCCAAGACAGGAATCATGATGTCCAATGGGAAGGAGGGAGAAATATCTGTGCCCTATTTAACGTCAGTCACTGCTCTAATTGTTTGGATCCCACATCGACCCACAGAAAAGATAGTGCGTGTGCTGTTTCCTGGAAATGCACCACAAAATAAAATCCTGGAGGGGCTTGAGAAGTTGAAACATCTGGACTTCCTGCGATACCCGGTGGCCACTCAAAAAGACATATCATCTGGTGCGCCACCTCCAATCATCAAGCAAACTAAAATAAGGTCCAGAACAGATAGCAAAGAGAGTCTCAAATCTTCACCTAAACCCCATGCAAAGGCAAAGAAAGAAGCTAGTGGGCAGGAGGAAGAGTCAAGGAGTGAAGCCACTAAAGAGAATAAAGTTGAAAAGAAAGAAGAGAAGAAACACAAAAGTAATAGTTTAAAAGCCACCAAACAGCAGAAAAACAGCGAAGTTGCTCCTGGAACCGAGAAGACGGCAAAAAAGAAAATTTCCAAGGAAAAACCTTCAAAACAAGAGAAAGTATCTAAAATGGATGAAAAGAAAGACAAAGAGAAAAAAGACACCAAGAAAGAAAAGGTAAAGAAAGATGAAAAAATAAGAAAAGAAGACAAAAAAGAGAGTAAGGCAAAGGAAGACAAGAAGAAGGAGCCAAGTAAACCAGAGCTTAGAAAGATCACCAAACCCGATCTGAAGCCGCTCACCCCTGAAGTGAGAAAAACCCTGAACAAGGCCAAGAGTCAGGCTAAACCCAAAACTGACAAAAATAAGGCCAGCAAAGAGGAAACAAATGGGAAAAAGCCAGTTCCAAAGAGCATCCCGGATGAGGTTGCAGCGGCAGCTCTGGCTGACAGGTCCATTGTCTCCTCACCTGAGGACCTCACTGAGGACTTTGAGGCACTCAAACAAGAGGAGATGTCCATCCAGAAGACTGGATCTGTCCAGAATGATGTGATGCCTGGTCCCCCAGCACACCTAGATACTAAGGCTTCTCCTCAAGCTGTAACAAGTGAGAAACTAACATCCTCAACCACTGAGTTAAAGCCTGCTGGATCTAAATCCCCCGTCATCCAAGAAGACAAAAATGACAAACCAGTTACTGCTTCTCAACAAAAAGATGTGAGTCATGGCTTTGACAAGA
This sequence comes from Micropoecilia bifurca, assembly GCA_903067075.1. NCBI lineage: Eukaryota > Metazoa > Chordata > Actinopteri > Cyprinodontiformes > Poeciliidae > Micropoecilia > Micropoecilia bifurca. Next base: position 5,557 of record CAEGAF010179473.1, on the reverse strand, counting down.
AGTATGAGGAGGAGAAAATGGAGAAATATGACTTTTTTAAAGAAAATGTGACTGACAGATCAAAGAAAAGTGAGAGCTCAGAGGAGGAGGGTGATGTGATTGAAAAAGCAGAACTAGAAGGAACAGAAGATGATGAGGTCTTGAAATTTAAAACAGAGGAGGTGAAAAAGGAGTGGGATGCCAAGCCAACAACCGCAGGACTCCTGCCAGCCTCTGCCTCTGAGCAGTTCTCCTTCATCCAAGATGAGATCATCCCTGCTTACTCAGAGACAGAGCAGACGCTTTCTGATGAGGAGATCCATGAGGAAACAGAAGACAAGATCCCACAACTGCGCTATGATGTGGGCTCCTACGACATTTCTGTCCCAGATGTTCCTGGTACATTTGAATCCATGCATGGTATTAAAGAGATGAAAAGCTCTGCAGTTTCTGATGTTCCAGATGTCAAACCTAAAGCTTTTGGTCAGGAGCCTGAGCTTGCGCCTTACCCTGCCATAATTGCTGCTCCTCTTGCAGAAGAAGAGCATATCTCTTCTGCAACATCTATCACAGACTATGACAGACTGTCGTCTTTCGCCACATCTGTGGCAGAGGACCAGTCAATTGCCTCGGTGACGGCACCTCAAACAGAAGATGTTGGGAGGAATTCCCTCTTGCTGGACACGGTCAACAGCGCTCCATCACGTGCGGAGGCTGCCCAAGGGAAAGACTATCTCCATTCAGCAGGCACCATATCCCCCACCTCCTCTCTGGAAGATGACAAGTGCTTTAAGTCTCCTTCCTCTGATGAATACCAGCCTAACATTCCAGAGATAGAGAGTGATGCAAAGACCAAAACCGTCCATGAAGAAGAAGACGATGAAGAAGAGGAGGATGAGGACCAAACTCCAAATGTTGACATCCCTCTGTGTAAACTTCAAGAGGGCTATGAACAAGCTGCCTCACTGATGCACCAGGAGCAACAAAAATCTCCTTCTACTGTCGTTCCTGCGCAGGTTGTCAAGGAAGACCAGACTCTCCTCGGCACAGAAGCGTTAAAGACTGCTGCTGATGTAAAGCCCATCTCACCCCCTCCATCTTTCTCCCCTGGGCTAGAATCCCGATCCAGGCAGGACAGTGAGGAGAGATGCTTTAGTCCTGATGACAGCACCATGAAATTGGCTTCACCCACACAGTCGGTGCCCACAAGCAGTGGTTACTCCCCAACAGAAGAAAAACCCTTTAAACCAGAGGAAAAAGATGAAGAGCTGCAGGCCATTAAAGCTGACGCTCAGAAAACTGACCGATCAGTCACCATCTCAGACAATACCTCCTTTATTGGCTTGCCAGGCGACAAGACAGCTTTTGAAGCATCGGAGGAATCTGATGAGGACAGTGAGGATGACTATTACACCAAAAAGGAGTTAAAGCCCACTTTAAAAGCTAAACTCATGGAAGCAAAAGAAGGTTGCTTTTTAGATGACGACTTTTCTTTTGAAGGAAAATCTACAAAGACAGAATCAGAAGCTCTGAGTTCAGACAAGATGCAGGTGTCCTTTAGCACAACGGAGAAACCCAAACCAAAAGTGATGTTTTCTGATGAAGATGACGAAGATGAAAGAGATGATGATTTTCCAAGTGGGGTAGGTTCTAAAACCCTTTCAGATGAAAAAGACAAAAGTGAGACAACAGATGTTGCCATTAAAGAGTCAGAGAAAAGTGTCCATTTCAGTCTTTATGAATATCCAGAGAAAGAGGCCAGAGAGAGCAGAGAGAGAGCAGTGTACACAAGACAGGATACACCATATGTTCACGGAAAAACATTCTCTTATGGTGATATTTACGACAGCAAAACAAGCTCCGAGGAGTCTGACTTGTATCGAGAGGAGTCCCAAGATAAGGTAGAAGAAAAACCTTCAAAGGATGAAGATTTGCACACACATGAGCCTCCATCACAAGACACGGTATCGGACAAGGTGTTGGAGAAAGAAGAAAGAGAGTTCTCCTCTGCTTCATGGCCAGAGCCCAAAAGTACATCAGTCACTGATCAATTTAAAACAGATGTTAAAGAAAAAGAGACATTTATCTATAGTCAGACTAGTCGCTTCCCTTCAGTTGCTGACCGACCTGAAGCCTCGACCACATGTTTGTCGTCAGAAAAGGACCAAACGTTTGGCACAACGCCCCCAACATTCTCCTCAGTCATTTCCACCGACCCTTCAGCATCAGGCTACAGTGAGAAAGGTGCCTGTTTAGAGATTGATATGCGAAAGCTAACAGCAAGAGATGAGGAAGATTATGATGATGAAGTTATCGATGATGACGATGAGGAGGAAGAAGATGAAGAGGAGGACGACGAAGATGGCATTGATTCTGACATGGAGAAAGGTGCCAAAGAGAAATCTGAAAAGGAAGTACAAAGTCCAGTAAGTCAAATGTTGGCCTCAAAGAGACCTGAGTTTATGGTCTCTATGGCAGGATACGGTTACAACAGTCAGGGAAAGCCGAGCATCACAGAAACCAGCTCAGGTTCAGTGACTAGAGTTGAATATCAAGCTCTGGCTGACTCCTCTTGTGTTAATAAAACGCCAGTGGAGGTAGGGGCTACCAATTTGTCTAGTTACTCTTCGGGTTTTGAATACCCATACAGAATCGATGAAAAAGAGTCGTTTCTGTCGAGTCAGAGTGGAGGAAAGGAAAAAGAAGACTTCTCTTCAAAATCGAGAGTGGACAGTTATTACCAAAACGAAACAGTTGATACTGAATTTGAGAAACAGAAGACACCAGATATTTTGAGTAAAAGCTCATTGGAAGCAAACTTTCAGTACACGACCACAGCTGCTGCCCCTGGTTACTCCTCATCTTCAGCCTACAGCTACTCCTCCTCCACCTCAGGCTCCCTCTCCACCAGCCGGCAGTTTGGAGAGGAGCTGGAGACACCTGCGTCCGCTGAACCTCTGTTTGAGTACTCCTCATTTAAAGATGAACACTCACTTGTTATGGATTCTCCCTTCTCCAGTTCAGCTGGTGCCAAAGACGACTATCTTGAAGTTTCTGAGAAGCAAATCACTGTAGCAACAACAGCAGAGTCTAGCTCTAGTTTAGCTCGCTTCTCACCTCTTAGTCCTTTTGAGGAGGTCAAGTCCTTCCCAACGGCCTCATCTGTTCCTGTTGTTCAAGAGAAGAAGGACCATGTAGCTCCATTATGTGGAGTCACTGATAAAGGGTCTCAAGCTGACTGCTTCTATAAACCTGTGTGGCCTGAAGATACCAAGCTGGATGCAGCTGCTGGGTTTGGGGCCTCAGCGGGTCCCTTTGCAGACTTCTCTGTGAATAAAGAGGCCGCCAGTGCTGCTCTGTTTGGTGTCACTTCCTCTCCTCGGCCTGACATTGAAGGAAAGCATTACTTTGAAGAGACTGACAGCAGTGAAGAGGAGGATGAGGAGGCATATATGCGTGAAATAACTCAGAGGTCTCCTTCCAGTGCTCCAACTGGTAGTCTCCCATTTTGTGAAAAGCCAGCTGCTCCAGCCTTCAGTGCAAAGACAAGTGATGCACTTCCAGATGTTCTTGGCTCTTACATGTCAACACCTCTCCAGACAACCAAGCCAGACACAACAAATGGCCCAACAGAGGTAAGCACCAGGAGCAGCCTTCATACAGGGGCAACGGCAGCCGGAGCACCAACAGGCTCAGCCAGAGTGGAGTCTAGAGAAGGAGCAGCAGGATACGTCCGGAGTTCCTATGAGTGGGAAATGCCCAAGCCTCAGATGGGGATGGTGCCTGGAGACTCCCCTCCTCATTACCGCCATGATGAGGAGTTTGAGGAGGAATGCGAGATGGAACCAGAACATCCTCCTCGCCCACTTTCACTTGCTTCACCAGACCAGCCGTTCCGCTCACCGTTCTATGCAGAAGAGTGCAGCCGAGGCGAGCAGGAAGATGATGATGATGACAGTGATCAGGACGTACCCATTGGAGCAACCTCTTCTTACACCAGCCGCACCTCTCCTGGATACTCATCCTCCGAATTCAGGCAGCGCAAAGAAGACCTGTCACCGTCCTTCATCAACCCCTGCATGAGGCGGCTTTCCAGCGACGAGGACGATGAGGAGGAAGGTCGCAGGAGCGATCAGTCACAGGAAGGGGATGAACATGACCTGTCAGTCAAGAGGAGGGCTCACAAGAAGCCCCATATTCACCAGTCCCACAGCAGGGACAGTGGCTCTCTGCATCAGTCCGGTGCTATGCCTGCAGGGATGTGTCTGGCCACAGAGGACACTCCACCCACCTCTGTCAGCGAGTCTCTACCCTCTCAGTCAGAGTCAGATCTGCATCCTGGCACTGAAGAGTACCCGTCAATTACCGGTGAAGGCAACATGGACTCGGATGAGGATGGAGAATACATGCCGATTGATAAATCTGCCACAGGGCGAGGTAGCCATCATTCTACGTCCAGGAGAAGCCATGACCCTCCTCCTGGTCCCCTTCTGGACCGCTTCCCTCATCCACCCCATCCAGATGTCTGCATGGTGGATCCTGACTCTCTAGGCAATGGCTCTCTGAAGAAGGAACCAAAAGCAAAAAGTCTGAAGAAGTCTTCAGGCAAAACAAAATCAGCATCTCCAGCCAGGCGCAAGAGGTCTCCAATGCCTGTTAAACAGACGCCGTCACCTCGGAGTGCTTCGCTGAAGAAAAAGGACACAGACAAAAGCTCACGCATGTCTCGTCTGTCAGATGGACAAGGTTCCAAGGACGACGACCTCTCAAGATCAAGCTACAACCCCAGTAAAGGGCTGGCAAACGGGGTCAAAACCAGCTCAGGTGAGGAAATATGTTTTGATGTAATCTGTTAGTTTTCTTTATATTTCATCAATATGTTAAACTAAAGTGCCACTCTGGTAGAGATTCATAAAAACCCTTGACATATCATTCAGGATCATTTTTTGAAAATCTATTCTCATAGCACAAGCTTATGGAAGGAGGTTGTTTCTCCTTCTCAGGTTCCCAGAAGTCCGGCACGGCGGCTGCTCCCGGCTTTCCTATTTATGTGGATCTAGCCTACATTCCCAACCACTGCAGTGCTAAGAACGTAGACCAGGAGTTTTTCAAACGCATTCGCTCTGCGTACTACGTAGTGAGCGGCAACGACGCTGCAGGAGGCGAACCTGGCCGCGCCGTCCTCGATGCTTTGCTGGATGCCAAAGCTCAGTGGGGATCAAACCTTCAGGTATGACAGCAGCTTTTGTCCAGTTTCCTGTTTTAGGTCACTGTAGAGTAGAGGAACCCCAGGATGTGACATTACTCATATGTTAAGTAAATTGTGTTTTTCAACAGAATAACTTGGATTTCTCTTCAGACTCAGACTAAAACCAAGAGCTGATGAATGCTATGACAATTGTCATGTTTAAATGTGCTTTTGTTTGATGTTTAAATACTTTAATAACAGGCTGCACAGTGGCGCAGTTGGTAGAGCTGTTGCCTTGCAACAAGAAGGTTCTGGGTTCGATTCCTGGCCCCGGCCTTTCTGCATGGAGTTTGCATGTTCTCCCTGTGCATGCGTGGGTTTTCTCCGGGT
>CAEGAF010179471.1:0-15804 GCA_903067075.1 Micropoecilia bifurca | reverse complement strand
ACACACACACACACACACACACACACACACACACACACACACACACACACACACACACACACACACACACACACACAACACTCTTCCATTTGTCCTTTCATCTGTGTGCAAAATATGCAGATTTCATCAAAACTCCACAATCACCTCAGTAGCATGTCACTGCTGTTTTCTGTCATTTTAGATTTTACACTGGCTATTTCATCCTCATTTTCCATCCCAGGAGTTTGGTCTTAGTAATCATGCAGCTGTCTGATAAGGCCTTGATAAGCCTGCTGCAGAAATCCCATAATAGATCAGAATTTTCTGGGCTGGTTTGGAGGTAATTACAAGATCTTACCTTTTAATTCTTCTGGCAGCTGCTGTGATCTGTGGAAATGAGGAGGAATGTACCGTGAACCACTTTTAATTAGGTTTTAGATGACTTTCACATGAACTGTGAAATTGTGTTAATCAACAGAAAGGGCAGCACATAGATGGCTGCCAGACAGGGCTCTGCCTCACATTATTCCAAATATTAAGAACACTCTTTATGATGCCTTTACATTTGCAAATGCAAACATTAAATTCATGGAGATCTGGTAGCCATGGTAAAGAGATTTGGGATTAATAAAGTAACTTCAGGTTTTACATGCCATAAGGGTTGTTTGGTTCTGTTGGAAGAAATCTTATTTAACTATTGAATTTAGGTAAAACAACTTGGCTCTGGTTTCTTCCTCGGTCCCAGATTCTTTCCGCATCTCGAAGCCGCGTGAGGAAACAGAGGCATACGCTGCGTGCTGACGTCACAGAAGTTCAGAATTTAATCCAATCAGTAGAAAGTATAACATAAGACAGAAAATTTAAAGAAACACAGAGTCATACATTAGTCACCTGAGAGAAGAAGACAGTGAAATATCGGAGACGTCTTCGGAGAAAGAGCCAGACCAAAAGGAGCTATTTCTGCCTTATTTTCTTTGTGCAAAGGGTTTTATATCAGAAGGTGTGTCTTTCTCTGTAATATATTCAAATAAGGCATAACTCTGCTCAACCAACCAGAAGCTGTCTATGACCCTTTTCAAATTCAGAAATTCCCTAGAATTCATTCAAAAGACAAAAAAACCGGCTTCTCCTTTTGTTTTAGATAAGTTAGAAGCAGGATGTCTCCGATCCCCTGTTGGTTTATGTCTTTTCACAAATCAGTGTGAAACAGCTGGAACTTCCACTGCTGGTGTCCTGACATAAAAAGGGCTGATCTGAGATCTTATAAAACAATTCATTTTAGACTAAAAGTAAGGTCAATAAGCCAGAATAAGTTTCTAAATTCCAAAACTATTATTAGACTATTTCCATCAAGTTAGGTTACATTTTAAAAATAACTTATTTTAACTATATTTTCTTACTGGTATTCAGCTTCCAGCCATCTGGGCAAAGAGAAACAGATTAAGGAATTTAACAGATAGCTGTGAACCCCATGTTCTCCATGCTGGTATGCCAGTGATAAACCTTTTACTTCAATATAAAGTTTTCTCCAAAGATACTATGTTATTTTGGACAGCCTCTCCAAAATCCGTCCCGATAAAAACAATATACATAACATCCACTAAAAATAATAATGTACAATTGCTGTTTTTCTAATCCAATATTCAGGTAAACATTGATCAATCTTAAACAATTCTCTAATACAGAACACAACATTTTCAAATACATTTATCATCTACTAAATTAATTCTAAACTAAAATCTCATAATTTTCAGTCAGAGCGTGCAATAACTAAGAGAAATCTTTTACAAATTAAAAGTTAATGATTTAATCAGTTTATAACCTCCGTGAGCTGCCTGAGTTCCTGTTTCTCAGAGAATTTCAAATGATGGTGTCGTCTGACTCCCTGCATGTTAATTTACGAGCTCCTGTCTTTTGTGTTAAAACTACAGGAGTCCTGAGCCAAAAGTTCTCCTGCAGACCTCCTTTGTTTCAACTCTTATCCAAGCATAAGTTTTAAATGTCCCAAACCACTCAGACAAACCTATTCAAAACTAAGAAATTTGTTCTAAAAAGCTAAACTGAATTAGACACTAGAAATAGTCATTTTTCCTCAACAGTTTTAACTGGGCCACATTAATATTATTATGCATGTTCTGAAAATGAAATTATGAGGAAGAACTGCCCTCTAAATTCCACACTGCCTCACAGGCTACAGATTATCCATCTATCCATTCATTTTCTTACACCCTTGTCTCTAGTGGGGTCAGGAGGATTGCTGGCGGGGTCAACCTTGGGCAGGTTGCCAGTCTGTCACAGACATCTAGTTTCTTTAAATCCTAAAACATTAAAACCAAGATGATCTATACTGTTATCAGGGTGACTAACATGCAGCTGCAATGCTTCTCAGTTAAACATAATAGGAAACAGGTAGGGAAGTTCAGACATTATAACTTCATGATTGAAATAAAGACAGGAAGGGAGACAAACTCTAGACAGTGGGATGTGACAAAGTCTGGAAATACTAACAAATTGAATTCCCATACTCTCTTTTGTTTTCCCATTATTACTGTGGAAGAGACGTACAGATTTGCGTGTCAATGTTAAATCTCTGAATAAATGTTTTCACACTGTTTATTACAAACAACCAAGAACTCTTTAAGCTAATGATTTCATTATTACCAGCCATCCTGGTGTTGCTGCACTGTGGAGAACTTTAGATTACATATATATATATTTTTAAGAAAAAGCAATAAAACATAGGTGTGCATGAGAATAGGAATAATCTGTAACTGATTTATTTTTTGTCTGATTACATTCTCAATGCTGTGATGTGTGTTGAGCCTCTGTGCTGCTTCATCCAACCTTCTGAAATCAGTTTGTCATTTTTCCTGAAGACTATTGCTGCACTTGCTGTTTCATTTTCTCACATCATAGAACCACAGAATTAAAAAATAAAAAAACTGTTGCTGAAAATATTAACCATTACTTCAGTTCTCCAACTACTGCAACCTCAGTCACAGTTAGGATTCCCATTGGTTAGCATCACAGAGCTAGCCACAGAGCATGCCTGTGAAATCTGCTCCACAGAACACGCTGGATGTTTAGTCAATATCAGATGGTTGAAGAGCCCTGGGCCTGGCATCATAGCAGGCATCACAGCTATCTCTGGCACCGCTCTTATTGAACTGTTTACCCTGAGAGGAACGGCTGCTGACTGCATGGGCGTTTGATGCCCTCCATCTATCTCTGTCATTGTGGCTTTTCCTCTGCATCTAATCTTGCCAGGGCACCAGCTGCACCCAGAATGGCATCTCCTACGGCACACAGCACTTCCTCTCAGAACCTCCCCCTTCCCCTTTGCTCCCATACAAACACCCGTCTCCTGGGCCCCTGTGGCCAGGCTGCAGTTGATGAAGCTAAGTTCACACGGCTGGAATGATTGCAGTGACAGCTGTGTTTTTCTGCTCGTCTGCAGAGACTGGTTTTATCTGGTCTGCTTCACAGAGCCACTGCCAACCGCAGCTTTGACAGGTTGAAAGTCAAACACACTGATCAAGTGATTGACTGGATGAATCACTGGAGGCTTATAACAAGGCCTGCAGCATCAGAGGACATCTCTAAATTTGCTCACTGAAGCCTACTGTCCCTTCAACTTGTGGTTAAATATCACCAATTACCTTAATAATCTTTTACTATTTATTAAAATTGCATACAATAAAAAAGGATAATCATGATATAATTTTTAAGAAAGTACCCAATCAATTTTGAGATGTGTGATGTAATAACCTTATAATCAACGGCTCCAGTTCACACTCCAGACCAGATGGTGGCGGTATCGCATATTTTCATTTATTTCATTTATTCCGCCGCTTCGGATGTTATCAACCCATGTTCATTCCTCAGGTAATCCTTTATATACAGAACAGAAACTAGGCTAAGCTAAAAACTAATTACAAAATGAAGCTACCAGTAGAAATTAGCATTAATTTCTCGATCTCACTGCTTTTGCAGCTGCTCCGTTCGCGACGCTGCTCGTTTCCGCTCCTCCTTTTCGTTTTTCTTTCACGGTTACTTGCGCAACTTTCCTTCCAATAAAACTTTCCTCAGCAATAAAATACAGCCCCTCGTTATTTATTGAAGATTTTACATTTCCAAAAACACAGGATCCAATGTTTCGTTTTGTACGTTTTGAAGCTCATTTCCTCTCACATAATGGAAAAGCCGGGGAATGGCGGCGCTTTTGACATTTCTCTGACATTCGGAAAAATATGGTTTACTAATTTTNACTGGTGTGTAGTTTATAATGTGCACTTTAAGCTCAAGTTGAAAGTGAGACTGAGGGAGGCGGAGTCTTGCTGCTACGCCACAACAAACTAGACATCAATAAGAGCTATAAGGCTATGGATCCCTATGGTTTAAAAAATTGATACTCACGGATGAAAATCGATACTTTCCGAGTGCGGAAAATATCGATAAATATCGCCGAATCGTTTTTTTTTTATACAGCCCTAGTATAAATTAGGTATTTAAGGTATGAACTGGTCCCTTCAACGTAATGTAATATTTACATGTGATGTATTCAATATTTAATGTTAATGGCAGATGAATATAGATCTATTTGACATCATACATTAAAACCTGTTCGCCTTGGGGGAGATAAAATCTCTATTCTGTTATTATAAGCCAAGCTGGAGTCAAAGACTGAAATTAATTAACCGAAGTGAAAATGACATTTTCAATTAGTTTAATAACACACAGAGAAATTGAGTTAAAGGGATTTTAAAAATGTATGACTGACTGACTATGTGTGAGCCAAACTTGTGTTCACATCATAATAAAAATAATTACTCGTTGTCATTATGGTTTAATGCAATTCTTGAAAAGTGGCTTGTGCTTTTATGGCACTTTATCAAGTCCATAGGACCTCAAAGTGCTTCACATTCAGTCATTCACACACTGGTGGTGGTGCCACCTGTTGGGTCCTCTGACCACCACCAGCATCAAGTCTTTTCCCAAGGACTCAGACAGGAGCTGGTGTTTGAACCGTCAACCCATCAGTTATGAGACGTGCTTCTACGTCCTGAGCCACTGACTTTATAACTAGATCATGAAGTTTACTCATGTAAATATTATGTTCCTACTGTTTTCAATGCCGATTAGTTTTTGAGTTTATGATTTCAGTAATATTAGTTCGCTGATGTCTAACCTGGCACCTAATGCCTGTCACCCAGCAACTGTTTAATCACAATATTTTGTGGTTTTATTCCGATAATGATAACAGTGACAATAAGAATGTTTTATAATTTCTTTTTTAGGTAACTGTAGTTGTGGCTGCATGGAAAAGCAATCAAAATCTCACAAACACAAATAATGTTCTTGACAAAAAAATAATATGTAATACGCTTCCTCAGAACATAAAGGGATTTAATCATATTTCATTTAATCATATTTTCAAATGTTTGTATTTATTGATTCTCTCATTGGACAAACTGTGAGGAAAATAGTAAATATAACAATACGATAATACAAACAGTTTTGGGGGATTTTAAACGACATTAATTCTTGCGGCAATGATAAATCAAAATTATTTTATAAAAATAATATGTAACTATAAACAATGTTGTAAAGGCCTACCACTACTGTAACAAATTCGTGTGCTTGAAACCCAAACTACAGACAACAGTAATGTGTTTTATCTGAAAAAGAGCTGATTTTCAAAAAAATATATAGAAAGAATAATTGTAATTGTAAATGTGTAGCCACCTCTGACAAAATGCTCCAAAACACCAGAGTGGACATGACTCACTGCTTTTTGTCTCCTGCTGACCGGAAGATGTTTGTATATCAACTTTGACTCAGAAGGTTTTGATCGCTGCTGAAGCCTGTCAGTGTCTTCTCTGTTTCTGAACTGAGAGTTTCTCAGTAAGAATCAATATTCTGCTGCCCCAGAGACAGAAAGGCAGGGGGAGACACTGAGGAAGAAGAGGAGGGGGGGAAACTCATACCGTTTGGGGCATTGGAAACCTATAAAAACCGCAGCTTTGTTTCAGTTTATTGATAAGTAAAGAGGAGCAGCGAAAGATGAAGCCATTTGTCTCAGTTGCGGTGGGAAAACAGATCAAAGACGTGTGTGGTGTGTTCTCTGAATATCTGTATTCTGAGTAAAGATGGATGCTCTTACTGTTTCCACAAGTCTAACATCTGTGAAGTATTGCCTCTTTAGGTATTCTCTTCTTTGTCTTCCCTCCTTTTAACTTCCCTCTGTTATGTTTTTCTTTGTCTCTGGCCTCCCTCCTACCCCCACCTTTCACCACCATCTCTTCATTCCTGCTTTCAAACCGCCTACTAACATTCACACTAAAGGAATGATGCAAACTCCTTTTCTCTTTCTTGAGTTTGATCCTTTCTGAAGAAGTCAACTTGCCAGAGGCCCCAGGAACTTTAGGAAACAGCTTTTCTTTTAATACATCTGAGCCAAAACAAGAAGCAACACATGTTTTTTTTTTAATATCCATGTGCAAAATCAACTCTGTCAACAAGCTCAGTCTGGAGTGTTAAATATTATTAAAGGCCTTCTGTTAGCATTAGCTTCAAAAGATATTGTTTTACTTTTTTGCTAAATATAAGCAAGCTGCATTTACACTTCTGTGTTTTTGTACCTTTTTGTGTTTCTCTTTTATACACCTACTATGTTTTATTGACAGAAATGATTTTCTGGTAAGCCGTTTTAGCTTTTTGTTTTTTTAAAAGGTTAAGCGAAATCCATTTGCACATTTATATTATATTAAATGTTGAACAGAATGTAAAGGCAAGCAAAGCTACCTTTGCAGCAGCTTTACTTGCTGGGTAGTTACAGAAATGCAAGCTCTAATTACAAAATAAAAACTGTAATCTGGTACAGTTTCTGAGAAAAAAAATTATATTACTTAGTTTTAGTTACTTTAAAAAAGTACTTATGATTACAGTTTGTATTATATCTAAATATCTTCAGCAAAAAAATAAAACATTGATTTTCAATCATTTATAAAATGCATTTGCACTTCTTAGCCACCAGTTGGTGCTCATAGGATGAACACCAGATTTTTCCATTTTTTTTACACACTTGTCCCTTAGTGGGGTCGGGAACCAGATGTTCAAGCAAAAGTAATTGCATCATAAAAAGTATAACACAGGTGTGTTTTTAATACCAAAACCTTTTTTTCTGTGTTTCTCCCTGACATGTATCAACACCATCCAGTGATGCATGATAGGGAGGGTGATCACATGACTTTTGAAATGTTGCCTACAACTTCAGTGTGAACTGTTTAAAAACTGACATGCATGCACAAAGGAACAATAACAGCGTCCCAGATAGCACACGTTAAATCGACATTGAATTTTAGTTAGAATCGTTGATCTTTGATTGAAGTTAACAAATTATGGTGGATCAACCATAAAACAACCATCCAATCAAACCATTGAAGCTGTGTCATTGAATCAATGTTGTTTTGTGGTTGAAATCTAATGACTGAAATGCCGATGTCTGATCAATGTTGAATCAATGTCAGCTGTTTTGTCGCATAATGAGAAATAATGAGATTTAACCGGGGGTTGGGGACCACTGCACTAAGGGACAAAGGCATCAAGAAAATGGATGGATGGATGGATGGATGTTCTAATGTTACAAAGTCACACAAATGGAAAAAATTTAGTGTGACATTCACCATCCAGCACTGAACACACTTAGTTCAACTTAGGGATGTAACCTTAACACTCAAATCTGCATATCAAAGTACAATTTTCAGGGTAAATCTGATTATATATTGTCAACATTGCATGTCTGTCAAGCTCATCCAAAATTGTGTGATGGAATGCAGACCGAAGTGTTTCTGCCAACGTGAAAACAGAGTTTTACATGAAGCATCCTTTGTGTCATCATGACAATTATTTTCCATAATGTAATGGAATGTCATATAATAATAATAATAATAATAATAATAATAATCAATTTAATTTGTACCACACTTTTCATTAGAAAAAATATCAAAGTGCTACACAGTGCAACTAAAATCGTAGATAAAATCAACAACATAAAAATCATGTGGAGGCAGAATAGGCTAGCTTTAATAAAATAGTCTTTAAGCCTCTTTTAAAGTCAACCAGTGGTTGCGTTGCTCTCAAATAATCCGGGAGAGAGTTCCAGAGACGAGGGGCAGCCACAGCGAATGCCCAATCTCCCATGGTCCTTAATCTGGATCGAGGAAGGTGGAGGAAGTGGCAGTCTTGTGATCGTAGAGATCTGGTGGATGAATGTGAAATGAGAAGGTCCTTCAGGTAATCCGGTTAAGTTCTGTTTAAACATTGGTGGGTAATAAGAGCGATTTTGCACTGACGTCTGTAGGTGACAGGAAGCCAATGAAAATGTTATGACCCCCACAGGGCACACAAACATAAGGAGTCCAAACCAAGTTATATAAAACAAAAGGTTTTATTCACTCCGGCTGGACATAAAGGTACTGGGGAATCGTGGCAAAATAAACAAAAGTGTGGGAGCATTCACAAACCAGCCAGCAGTTGGCCGTCGGATTCGGGCCGCTCCCCTCACCCTGCCTTGCCGGATCACTCACCCTACAACAAAAAACAGGTAAAACCTCGGCTTGGCCAACGATCCCCAGACCTGACAATACAAAAGGGAGGTTAAACAAAAAATAACATAGATGGTAGACATAGAAGTGAGGCTTGGAGACACACCACCGACCAGGAGCTCCTTCAAACTTCCTCGCTCCCCTGGTGGGATTGGCTCCCCAGCCAATCAACTGTAAGAAGAAAACGGCAATTAAACAGGATTCATTCAAAGCAGTGACAGGAGCCCGTCACAGAAGGTCTTGCAGAATAGGTGTAATATGGTCAGATTTACTGGCCCTCAATAGAATCCTGGTTGCGCTACTAATAACTCTCTGTTCTAATGAACTCTCTGTTCTGCAATTGTCTGTTCCAATGAACAGAGAGTTGCAGTAGTCGAGCCTGGAGGAGACAAAGGCATGGACGAGTGTCTCGACATCAGTGAAAGAGAGAGATGAAAGAATTTTGGAGATATTACGAAGATGAAAGAAACAGGTTTTAAATAGATGCTTTATGTGGTTTTCAAATGTAAGATGAGAATCCATTCTACCTCCAAGATTTCTAACTGTGGTGGAAAGGGGGATGTCTTGTCTAGAGTTGAAGATTGAACCTGGTGAGGTGTTCCGATCAACATGGCCTCAGATTTGGAGCAGTTTTACTGAAGAAAGTTCTGATTCATTCATGTCCTTATGTCTTCCAGGCAGGTGGTGAAGGCAGTGAGTGAAAATGGCAATGATGATGCCCCAGTTCTAATGTAAAGTTGTATATCGTCGGCATAGCAGTGGAAGGAAATGTGCCGATTAATGATTTGACCCAAAGGCAGCATGTAGAGGGAAAATAGCAGGGGCTGCAGGACTGACCCTTGTGGGACACCACAGGAGACAGAGCCTGGGACTTGGCCTTGCCAAGGCTAACCCATTCCAGCCAATTGGAGAGGAAAGAGTTAAACCAGTCCAGAGCCATGTCACAGAGACCTACGGTGTAGGAGCATATTATGGTCCACAGTGTCAAAGGCTGCAGTTAGGTCAAGGAGGACAAGGAGAGAAGTAGAACCAGCATCAGCTGCCATGAGGACATCATTAGTAACTCTCTGCAAAGCGGTCTCAGTACTGTGAGCAGAACAAAACCCAGACTGAAATTTCTCGTACAGAGAGTTTTGTTGTAGGTGGAGCTGCAGCTGAGCGGCAACATCTTCTTCCAGCACTTTTGACAGAAAAGGAAGATGAGAAATTGGGCCGTAATTGGAAAGAATATCTGGATCCAAGGTAGATTTCTTTAGAAAAGGTTTAATGACAGCTGTTTTAAGAGGCAATGGAACATGACCAGATTTCAGTGATTTGCTTATTATTTGTGTGATTAGTGGGCTTACTGCAGCATGATTAGATTTTATGAGTGATGATGGGAAGGGATCCAGGGCACAAGATGAAGGCTTCATTTTCTTGAGGATATTCTCCATTATGAGCAACTTCATCAAAGCAGCTCAGGGTCCCTTGATGTTCCAGGGTAGATGCCCGAAGATCAGGAAGGCTGTGGAGCTGAGGTCTAATAGAGTTAACTTTGTTTTTGAAGAATGAGGGAAACAGGTTGCATTTTTCAGTCGAATCCTCAGCATAAGTTTGTTGAATGGGATTGAGGAGATGGTTTATTGTAGAGAAAAACTGTCTAGAATTTCCCGGACAGCTGTTGATGGTGTTGGAATAATACTTAGACCGTGCTTCCTTAAGAGAAAAGGCATAAGCTTTCTGATGTTCCTTATATGCCCGCTTGTGTATAGAGAGACCTGATTTTTTTATACATCTCTCGATAGCACGACCAACAGCTTTCATGTTAAGCAGCTCATCAGGGTACTAAGGAGCTGAGCGGGAGAATGACACCAGCCTTGACTTAAGAGGAGCATGGAGCTCCACAAGCTCCTGGAGAGATTGATTATAGTAATCCACAGAGTCGTTTGCAAATGAATAGTTGACAACAGTCAAGGAGTGAAGAGCAGAAGACAAAGCCTCAGGGGAAATATTTTTTCAAGTCACAAAACTGAATAAAACGTTTAGGATTTGGAGCAGATAAAGTTGAAGGCACTGCTAGAGAGATGACACTGTGGTCCGAGACACCCAGGTCATATACAGATAAGTTGTTGATAGTTACAGTGTCAGTGATCACCTGGTCCAGAGTTTGGCTCCCTGTTGTGTGTAGGGGCGTCAACAAGCTAAATAAGATTAAACGAGTCCAGAAGAGACTTAAAATCTGCTGCCAGAAGGGAGGAAGGATGATCAATATGGATATTTAAATCTCCAAGAACGATATTTTTCACAGAACGGGCACAGAGAGAAGTGAGGAGTTCATGCATCTCTAAGTTAAATGAAACTTGTGGTTTTGGAAGTTGATAAAGCAATACAATATTCATCTGGAGAGGGCCTTTGAGATTGAAGGCCAAACATTCAAAAGAAGAAAAGTCCTGAAGAGCCAGATGGGACAATTTTAAATTTCTGGCTGGAGTAGAAGCCTTTTGAAGAGGTTTCAGCAGACTGAAATCCACTCCACGCTTTCCTTGCCCCTTCATGCATTGTGTTGTTGCAGCCATATCAGGGACCACAGATGCTGCATTCTGATGATGTAATGGATGCGCGGCACGTACAGTAGACCAGAAGGAAACCATGGGGCCAGACCCAGCCTGCCAATAATGAACAGTTCTCCTCTGAGAGCCTCTATGGACATAGCGAGGTCTACGCAGAAGACCAAGTCGCTTTAAGATGGAAACACGAGGTGGGATGGAGTAATTCTTAAGTCCGATCAGCTGGGAAGCGGAATAGGTCAACATTGACGAGTCAGCCAAGCCAGGAGAAGCTAGCATAGAGCTAACCGCTAACAGCAGACCCAAGGCTCCAAAACAGATATTCAGGAAGCAGAGCAATGTAATCCACAGCATAACTTGAAGAATAGCACAGGAGAAAATCCAGTAAGAGAAGACGACAGCTAGCCACGACAGAGCGGCTTGTTTTTCGCTTGGATAGGTAGGGTAGTGCCTTCTCCCGGTCATCAAGTGGAGGAATTTAAGTATCTGGGGATCTGGGTTTCCTCCGCTGGGTGGCTGGGCTCCCTTAGAGATAGAAGCTCAGGCATCAGGGAGGGATTCAGAGTGGAGCCGCTGCTCCTCCATGTTGAGAGGAGCCAGTTGAGGCTCAGGCATCTGGTCAGGATGCCTCCTGGACGCCTCCCTGGTGAGGTATTCCGGGCACGGCCGGCTCAACGCTGCCACCCGTATGGCTGTCCAGTTGGACCAGTGGATCCCGCTTCTCCCTCTGCTGGGCTTGGTGGATTTTTTCAGAGAGGTAGAGCTGGAGTTCCAGACGGTAAAGGCGGTGCTGGCTGCAAGACGTAAGCCAGCCGCACCAGCTCCAGCTACTGCCACAGCCTGGCCGTCCGAGCCCCCGCTTCCAGAGCCTGCCGTTGTTGCGGAGCCCCCGCTTCCAGAGCCTGCCCCGTCCGGCCGTCCTGCTGGTCCTCCCGAGTCTATTCCGTCTCCCAGGGTTCCTAGAGCTCCCACTGTTCCTAGTGCTCCCAGTGCTCCTTTCGAGCCTCAGCCCTCCCCAGCTCCATCTCTTCCAGAGCCCGAGCTTCCAGCCGACCGTGCTGCCGGGGCTCCTGCCGGTCCTCCGAGGTCTCCTCGGTTCCGCCTCCTGCGGCTGTGGCTGAGACCGCCTCCACGTCTCCGCTTCCTGCGCCGGCAACGCCCACCGGATCTGCCTCAGGGACTCCGCTTCCTGCGCTGGCGATGCCGCCCACTGCGGCCCAGGCTCCGCCTCCTGTTCCGTGGTCGGCCCCCGGACTGTTTTCCGTGTTTGAGTTCCTGTGCGGATTAATTTTGTTTCCTGGACTCCAGCCCTGTTGCCCCTCCACCTACCCTGCTGGGTTGTTTTTTTGTTTGGAACTGATTCCTGGACTCTTGCCCTCCTGCCGTTGCCCCTCCGCCCACCCTGTTGGGTCGTTTTGTTTTTGTTTTTTGGACTTGAATGTGAATGTTTTGATGGGAGTCTGCTAGCAGCCCCTTAAGGAGGGGGTACTGTCACAATCTGTGTTTTTCTGTGTTTATTTTTGAGTTTTCTGTGTAGTCCTGTTCCCTGTGAGTCCTGTCTCCCCGTTAATTGTTTCCCAGGTGTGTCTCGTTCCCTTGATTACCTAGTATGTATTTAGTCTCCCCGGTTGTCTGTATTCCTCGTCGGGTCCTTGTCGTAAGTCGTTGTCATACGTTCTGAGTAGCTGCCAGTAGAACTGTTAAGTCCTGGCCAGCTTAAGTCTTGTTTATCTGTAACGTAGCTGTCCAGTAGAACTGTGTAAGTCCTGGTTAGCATTAGCTCATCGTTTCAGTCTTTGTAATCAGTTGCTACCGGTATTAGCTGTGTGCTTCTTCCTGCCGTGCTGCCTGTTCCCGGACTGTCGAGCTATCATTAAATATCATCATCTTCATCTTACCTGGGTCTCAGCGTCTCTCCTCACCACCCACCACACCACATTCATGACACGGATAAGCGGAAGAAAATGGATGGATGGATATAAAATAAATAATAACCATACATACAATTAGGCTAAAAAATATTCATACCTCTGGAAAATTGAATAACTCTCCACCAACCCTCTTCCAGGTCAAAGCTTTTGTTTGGTCTCTGCTCACCATCAGCATTCTTCCCCTCACTGCCTCTGCGGTGTTATCATGGTACTGCAGTGGATTTCAGCCTGATATTATTTTTTTTCTGTTTTTTTTTCCACACCATGCCCAGACCAATTGTAGCCTGAACAGCCATAAACAAGTTTTAACCACACCTGAGCAGACAAAACCGCCTTGAGCTCAGAAATCAGAGCACAGCTGTTGAACTCAGTTCTCTTCCAGCTATGTCACACAAACTCCATGTTTCTTTTCTAAGAATCTTAAATATGCACTTCAGTCTTTACCATTCTCAATTATTTTTAATGTAGGTAAGCATATGGAAAGTACAGTGTTCAAACATGTCTATTTTAAATTTTCAGAGTACATTAACAGAAATACTAACAATGTACACCAAAACTCAGCTTACGGCATTCACACTGCATTTTCTTTGCTCTTCATCTATTTGAGTCTGATATATCTGAAATCTCAAGCCTGCATTTTTTAAGCCAAACGTTTACCCACTCAGAGACATAAACACTTGTTTGTTCTGAGAGATTTGGACAGCTGCTCAGATTCTTGACTGATATCAACATGTCCTTCAGCTGCAAAATAAATACAAAAAATCATAGATGTATAATTTTCCAGAGCATCACCTTTAATTTACCAGCTGCCTACTTTGTTTGTCTAAATATTACTTTTTCAAGCAAAAAAAAAAAATTCTTTGGAGGACAGGCTTCAGCTTTCATGAAAGAAACAAACCTGGGTTTGTCACGTGTTTTTGGATTTAACTTTGCTGCTTGAAATTGTAAGATATAGTCATTTTTAGTAACCTTTTTTATTCTGATAAGGCTTATTTGTTAGATCAAGAATGCATTTTGAAAATGCCAACCTTTAAGCAGGTATCAAATGTGCTTTTATTCAAAAAGCATCATTTTCAGGCACATTTTTTATCTCCAAATTGGATAAACTTAAATGCTTAACGATGTAATCAGCAGGGGTGTGGCCTAAGGAGGTCAACATTGTGTATAAAGGCATGTATAATTATTAGACAGATTCTTTTCCTTAGGAAAATTGGGCTAAATCAAAGATTTAACTGATTCTGAAAAGTCAAAATTGACCAAAGATCACTCAGAGTGATGAGGTGCTCAAGAAACTGTTGATATTGGGGCGTGATCACAGAACCATCAAACGTTTTGTTGCAAATACTCAACAGTAACAAGTAAGATTTTGACAGAAAAAAAACTGTTGATTAAACAATAATCCAGTGTGAAACCATCAAGAAGCAGTCATCTTCAAGTTCTGTCATACTCCATAACTGCAACCTACCTGCAGTATCAGATGTTCAGAGCTCAGAGATAGATAAGTTTGAGTTAGGGAATGCTGAATCCTGACCACCTCTGAACAAAACGCATAAGCTGAAGCATCTAGACTGGTCCAAGAAATATCTGAAGGCAGAATTTTCAAAGGTTTTATTGATGAAAAGAGAAATTCTTGATGAACCAGATGACCATGAGTGGATCAGTAACGGGCACAGAGCTCCACTTCCAGGGAGACGCCACCATCGAAGTACTGCTCTGGGTCTGGAACTAAAGATGAACTGGTTGGATCTTTTCTGGTTAAAGAGCAGCTTAAAAATGAACTCCAGAATCCACTGTCAGTTTTTAGAAGACACTTCTTTTTTCAAGCACTGGTTCAGGAAGAAATCTGCATCTTTCAAAAAACAAACAATGATTATTAAGCAGGATAATGTTGCATGACATGATTGCTGTACTCCTCTGCATGGGTAAAGAACTGATGACATGGCACTCGAATGACCTGAACCCAACTGAGAACATTAGATTTCCAGTAAGATTGGTGGCTGATGCACAAAGTTGGTCAACTGATGAAGAAACTTACAGACTCCATGAATGGAGTCTCCATGAATGAAGCCTTTTAAAACATCACCAAGCTACTTCCAAATGGCATATCAAACCCCAAGCGACAGCGCGGTGGCCTCCAACTGCTGAGCAGGAGCCTTAAGGAAGCGACCGGCAAAAACAAGCGAAATAAAGCCTCCAAAAGGATCCAAGACCGACGGGAAACAAGATGAGGAACGTATCACTCACGCAAGCCAAAGAGCTGCTGAGCCAGCAAAAAGAAATGTATATGGAGTTACTCCAACAACAACAGGACAATTTTAAAGGTTTTGTTAAAATCATTGTGGACACTACTAACACCAGAATGGACGCAATGACACGAGAACTACAGGACATTAAAACCAGCCTGCAATTTACACAGAAAGAAGTTGACGATATTAAAGCAGAAAGTGCTAAGCAAAAGGACTGAAGTGACACGCTGCAGTCAGACATATTTAAAGTATGTGAGGGCATGATGACTATCACTGATAAAATGGAGTGCCTTGAGGGGCAATCAAGGAGAAACGATCTGGTTTTTGATGGCATTACTGAATCACCAAATGAGACTTGGGCTGAGACTGAGGAGAAAGTGAAAACTATTGCCCCTTTTCCACCGACCCGGCCGGCTCGGCTCCGCACGCTTTGCTTGTGTTTCCACCGGCCTTTTAAACCGGGCTGGCGCTGCTTTTTTAGGTCCTGCTTCAGAGC
>CAEGAF010179435.1:0-19471 GCA_903067075.1 Micropoecilia bifurca | reverse complement strand
AATTATTTCCCGACTTCAGAAGATTTTTCTTTACCTTTACTGGGCTCTTTGGTTCCTTCTGTCAGTCTGTAGTTTCTCATACTGAGGTCATCAAACCAAATTTCAGATCCACCATGACTGACTGACACCTGCTGGTTTGCAACCAGCTTCTGACTGAGAAACCAGTAGCTGCTCCCAGTGTCAGAATCTCACTGAGGAAGAAACTGCGTTAGTTTTTCTGTCACTTTATAATGTCTGCTATAACTTATGCATATTCACATATAAAATAAGTCAATAGAGTTTAATTTGCAATTTCTGTCTTTGTGTCATGAGGTAGATCTCAGACGGCTGGTGAGAGAAAAAGTAGATCTTACCCTCAAAAAGTTTGGGCAGCCCTGATCTAGACAAAAATGTCTGTTATGACAACGTGACATTACCCAAGACAACCTCGTTGTCGTGACAACTTGACATTAAGCAAGATATTATAACTTGTCATGAATGTAATAAAAGGTGAATTTTAAAATGTTATCCTTATAAGACAGCATTAACAAGTCACTTGTTGTTAGACATACCTTTTGCTGTCATGAGACCATTATAATTGTGACATTATCCTCCTCTACTAACATGCATCACAGTAAACTAGTAATGAGTGTCATTACTCTATCGCTGGACTGACAGAGTCATGAATATTTCCAGTTACCTCAAGTAAAGTGGACCACACTTACTTGTTAATGATGCTTTATAAGGATATAAGCCTTATAAGACAATAATAATTCATCTGTTATTACATTCATGACCAGTCTTAATTTCTTGCTTAATGTCAAGTTGTCATGACAACAATGTTGTCTTGGGTAATGTCAAGTTGTCAAAGACATTTTCAGTAATGTCAACTTTGTATTCAAAGTGTCATGATTTACCGAATGACGCTTTATGACAACAGTCATGAATATGACTGTTGTCATAAACCGAATGACACTTTATGACAACAGTCATAAAGCATCATTCGATAATTATAAGCGCCAGGCTTATAATACACTGGGGGAAACCCTGATATTTGAAGCATCATGTAACCAGAAATAATAATACGAAAAAAATAAAAATTGTATAAAACCAGCATGATGTGTGACTATGAGGCGAGCGCAAAAGCTCCTCACTGCATGATGAGGTACATATGTGGGCCATCTGGGACCACATCAGTAAGCTTTACAGGGAAAACAGAGCCTGGGCAGTGTGTTGAGATTTGAACGCCACATATAATTCTTTGTTCATAAAGATAAATCAATCTCACCGCTGCTCAGCGTCCAGCTCTGAAAGGGCGACTAAGTTATTAGCCTGGCAAGCTGATTACTGCTAGTTCTGAGTGGCTGTTTCTGACTGAGCAGAGGAATTATGTAGAGGAGATGGATTATTTTTTCAGAGATTATCTGTCTCATGTTAGGACAGCGAAAGATTTAATATGTATATAATAGAGATGTGCCGATCAGGTTTTTTCTTGCTGATACCGATCACCCATGAGGGCCGATCACAGATTCCGATTACCGATACCGATCACATAATTATTATTATTATTTTTTAATCATAAACACTACTGGTTAAGGAACCATGAATTCACCTTAATTTAGACAAAAACTTATTTTTAATAACTTTTTCCAAGAAGAAAACTAAAAAAGCAGGCAGTGTGCAAATTGTGCTGCTATCAATAATACTATCTTTAACAGACTGATAACATATGAAGGTTCTGAAGAGGATAAAAAATGTATAGAGTCAAAATAAAACCTCTCAACATTGCCAAAAGGTTCAAGTATAAAACTTAACATCCAAAGGCAAGAACAGGATCCATTACAATAAACAATCCTGAGTAACTGAATGAGAACTTCCTGTTAGCATGGCGGCTAGCTGATTACTGCTAGTTCTAATTGGCTGTTTCTGACTGAGCAGAGTAATTATGCAGAACAGGAAGGAGATCGATTATTTTTTTAGAGATTATCTGTCTCATGTTAGGACAGCGAAAGTTTTAATACGTATGTAAAATGTATTTTTTAAGTTAGATGCTGCAACTTTAAACAGGTTCGGTGTGAGAGTCACTACCAGGTGGAGCAGAAGCGGCTCTGTCTGTCAAATATTACTACCTGTAGCGGAGCAGCGGTTCAACAGCGAGTGCAGAACCAGCGTCTTACATCGCAGCTCCAAGACCTAAATCATTTTCCAGGTTATTAGTTTAGTTTTCTGACCATCATGCTAATCCGGGTGAGTGTTTGTAGCTGTGCGCTGCTTTACCTGCTGTCTGATCCTCCATGTGTCTTTTTTACTGCAGTGAGCCTTGATGTAGCCAAACTCCATCAAGTATGGCTACATTGTTTTTATGTCTATTAGCTTCATTGTGTTGATGCATTTTGACCTGCTTCAATTTTCCGCCGCAACACGCAAACCTCCCCATTCACTCAGTGCGTTATAGTTACACATCGCTTAGGATTTGTTGCGGTGCGTTTGCGCAGAGTGAAGGAAAGAGGAGACCAGCTGCACAGGCAGGCTGCGAAATGAGATGCAGGCGATCAATTTGTGTGATCGGCAACAGGAGACCGTTATTGGCAATCACTGATCATACACTTTTTCACGGAAATCGGCCAATTATGATTGGTGGTCGATCGATTGGCACACCTCTACTGTGTGCCGATCAGGTAAATAAATCTAGCCCAACATGGACAAAACTTCAGGTTAGCCTATCTTGATGTTTTGGATATACAGTACTCAAACAGTGCCATAGATACCGTTTGCTTGATGTAGTTGACCTTAAAATATCAAACATTTCAGATGGAATAAAAATGTTATTGAGTGTTTAACAGCAACACACAACACGGTCACAAACAATAGAAACATCTTGTATCAAATCCAAAGAAATAAAGAACCATCGTTCATTTCTGCTTGTTGCATAACAGAGACAAATAAGGTGGGAAATTTATTTTCTAAATAAAGTTTTAAAACAATTTCCTTTATGTAACACCTATATCACAGCATACATACAGAAGCTGTGTCTTGGTCCTTGTACTATTAACACACTGCATGCTTTTTAGTAACTTATTTGCAATCATTAAATTTAGTTAAGACATCTACTGATTTGAAATATAAAAGCAGTACATTTATTGTGAGTAGACCTGTCAAAATAATTCAATTAATCACATGATAAATTAAAACAAGTTCAATAATTAGCATAATTTTTTTCCCTCTTTTCTCTTTTTCTACCAAAAATTAGATGACAAAAGTCTTCAGTCTTGTGCATTGGTCTCTTTTTTTGAAGAACAATTTTGTTTAGTGTCTTCATAACTGATTTTATATGCTGTCTCTGTTGCGTTATTGTGATAGGCCTAGTTGTGAGTAAGACAGTTGAATCCCAGCTGGGCCTCTTTTTATGACGGTTCTCTCCTTCCCACAAAATACTTGGGAAATTAAAATTTGAGCAGATATTGATATTCAATATAAACATTGCAGTTACAGCTGATAACCAATATTTATTCATATTGCAGAACCCTTTTCTACTTCAGCTGAAGTCCCTACAGCCCTTTGCTGCATCACAATCACATGACCAAACAAAAACCACATGACCAACATCTTCCCCCCTCTCCTCCAAAAACCAACAGCAACAAGATGGAAATAAGTATCAGTTGCTACTATTAGCCCAGTTTTATTTATCAGATTGATACTGGAATGTTAAGAAATGACTAGAATCAGCTGATGTTACTGTACAGCCGATGATATTGTACATCCCCAGACTGAAAACTATGCATGTTAAGTTAATGTTTCTCTGAATTAAACAATTCGTAGGTTGTACTCTACTTCTCACCCAGGGACAAGAAATAAAGAATTTTATTTTACTCTTAAATTCCTGTTTTGCCAGCATTCAGATAACACAAACAGTAGAGGACATTGCAAAGCAGCCTCTCCATTCTGATCTTCCGCCCTCTGGTTTAAGTCCCAGTTCATTAATATTTGATGGGAATCAATTTGTGGAGAGATGACTGGTGTACTAAATGGCCACAGGTCTTTCTCCCCTGACAAATATTTATTTTATTTTATATTTTTGGTTTCTTTGTCCTTACGTTTTCCTTTCACTGAAAGTCTTGTGACATGCTATGGTTGGTTACACAAATAAGCTGAACTAGATAATTGTGTTCACTGAAACATGACCATTGCAAGTTGTGTCCTATTGACTGGAAACATCCAGGACAAAAGAGGATGCAAAAGAAGAGCCTTTCAAAAACCTACTTGCCGGCAAAGCTGTCTAATCTTAACCTCCTGGAAGTCCACACTTGTGGACATCACATTTTGGGTTGTCTAGTCCAGTGTTTTTCAAACACTTTGCCACGGCACACTAGTGTGCCGTGAAAATTATCCAATTTCACCAACGGTACCATATTTTTTGGACTATAAGCCTCTACTTTTTTCCTAAGCTTTGAACCATGCGGCTTATAACCTGGTGCGGCTTTTTTTGTGGATTTTTCTTCAACCATCAGGAAGTGAATCACCGGAAGTCAAAATTGTAAATCTAAGAAGAACACACTAATTTTCATTTCAAACAAGCACATTCTAGCAGCAGACAGGACAAAGAAATGTTTTCAAACTCATATGACGCAGCTTTTAAGTTGAGGGCTATCGATCTGGCACTATTTTGAGGGAAATAAAACAGCTCCACATAAGCTCGGCGTGAACAAAACCATGGTATGACTTTGGAGACAGAGGGCTGCGTCCTTAATATATCCTGCAAATTTATTAGGACGCAGCCCTCTGATGGGTCCTTATGGAAAACTGAGATACCAGCGGCTGATAGCCCAGTGCGGCTTATTTATACATTTCCAGTTTTTTTTGTTTTTGTTTTTTGTTTTTTTGCAGGTGCGGCTTATAGTATGGTACGCTCTATAGTCCGGAAAATACAGTAATTGGTCTTAAAAGATTTTTTTTGAAAATGAATTAATTATCCTACAAATAATGATTGCCTCTGCTGTAGGAGTGACTAGCGGCGTAATCATGTGGTAATGTTCTTACCACTAGATGGCAGTAGGTACAGAGCATTTTACATTAAAACAAGAGAATTAGTGATGCATGAATGTTACAGGTAGCGGTGAGAGTATTGAATCTAGCAAGACGATGGGAGACAGTGAAGCTCAGCAGTAGTTGGAACATGGATCCATTTCCCACAACATATCTGTGTGAAGTGAGCTTCTCAAGCCTGGTTACTATAAAAACTAAAAACAGAGAGAGACTGAGACCTGTTGAGGAAGAGCTTTGTCGTTCTTCAATTTCTGCCAAGAAATCAGCTGTTTTCATCCAAACATGCACATGTTCCACACTAGGTGGGTTAAATATACAGATATTGACATTTTGTAACTCTTCATACAGAAATGTGGTAATTCATGCTACATGAGACACACTGCCCTCTATTAAAATGTCAAGTCATATTAATTAAGTTAAATAACTTTAATGTTAAAGAATATGTTTTCTTCAATAGCTTCCGTATTGTGTGCCACATTGACTGGAAATCAGTGTGTAATTATTGTACTAAACTCTATATGAGGCACGTGCATTTTTATTCTATTTTAACTAATTTTTTATTTTTGTTACCCATTTTTTTAGTTTAAATTTTGTATTTCTCTTCAATAGCTTTTATCTAGGTCATCAGACCTATTGAGTCGAAATCAGTGTGAAATTGTTATAGATCTACAACTCTAGATCTATAACTCTAAACTGTTCCTCTTTAGCTCCGAAAATAACTTCAGTTTAGTTTCTGTTCAGCTGCAGAAAGTTTTGGCACATCTATCTGTTTTAAGCATCTATTCAGTGACTGGAGGGGTTCAGAGTCACCAGGTTACATGGTAACGTAGAGCTATTTATTGACAAGGAATAAAAAAGGTCAAATTGTGTAAAAATAAGTGTACCTCATCTGTACAGACTGGTAGAACAGTTGTTCTACTAGTGAAGTTGGTAGAACTAACTTCTACCAGTGAAGTTAGTCTCAAGTTGAAGTTTCAAGTTGAGTGTACCTCATCTGTACAGACTGGTAAAACAATTATTCAGATAAATCAGTTATTTAAAATACTGAATATGACTTGACCTTTTAATAGATAGTAGTGTGTCTCATGTAAAAGCATAAATTACCACTTTTCTGTATCAGTTGGTCACAAGGAAAGGAATTTATTAACATTTGTTTGACAGGACTGGTTGGTTTGGAAATCTGTTGACAGTCCCTAAGTGAAGTGAAACTCCGAGTGCTTGAAGGGGGAGCTAGAGAACGGCTAGCCGAAATTAGAGTTCATAAATCGGTTCAACCTTGAGCTAAACCCCACTTGCTCGGGGTTTCGAGTTGGAATATCCAACTCGAAACTAACTTCACTGCAGTCGGTAACACAATAAAACCACCGGGATAAAGTTTGTTTTGGTCTGTGACCTGTAAAGATGGCACCGAGCGACTGCGCGAGATGTAAATGCCCCACAATGCACTCATTGGTTCCAAAGCTCTATTGACCAACAGTAGAGGAGCTGGACATAGAAGGCGGCTCTCTTCATTAACATAACGATGTAGCAGAATAGAGCAAGCAGAAAAGGGAGAAGCAAAAAAAAAGACAAAACAAAATATTTAAATTTCTTGACAAAAACGCATGTTTGGGGGAAATGAAAAAGAAAATATATACATCACTTGACGGAATCTCATGTGTATGGAGAAATAAAAAATATATACATTACTTGACGGAATCTCATGTAAGGAAAAGGAAAAACAAAATACATATTTATGCTTTTATTTCTTCTATGCCGGTTTTGGTCCTCCATACTAAAGAGCCTTTTATACCAGATCAAGTGCAAGGACCACAACACATGCTCATTGCATTCAACCAATTATTACCCTAACATGTTCATTTATCATCAGTATGTGTAATCTCTCTCTGTAGCCCAGAACTTCTCAAATAGTGGGGTGCACAATTTGAGAGAGCCTGACAGGCGGTGAAATGCCTTCTGTGAGGGGCGAGAGAAACATGAGAGCTGTCTGTATTCATGTCTGAGTGCTAAACAAGGAGTGTTCAAATTAATCAACAGGTTGCGTGTTCAAGCCAGTAGAATAAGTAGTTTACACTGACACACTGGTGTAACGCAGCTGAGGATACAAGCATGGATGTTTTGAAACACATCTACCTCCATGATATGGATGTAGCAGTAGGAGAAGTTTGTTAGAGGGAAAAGCAATGGCAGCAGAGGTTACTAAAGCAGTATGACTGAGTTTTAGGGCCAAACAAAGAGAATTTGTGAAAAATATGTCATTTTAATATGAAAAAAGCTTTGGTGTTTTTATCAAAATCTGACCTGACCAGCTCAGCAAGTCTGGTTCTTTCTTTAAAATAGACATTGTTTAAACAATCTTTTCAAGTCCTGTGGCTGGTGATTCGATTCTGATAAGTTAAAAGATTAAGTATTTTCTTATTTGTAAACCTAAATCCAGCTATAACACTACAAGATGCTAAGTATTCTTCATTTTAGCAGTTTCATGAAGTTATAATAAAATTCTGACTTTATTCTCATATTACTACAACTTTACTCTCATTTAAACAAGAAAGAACTATTGGCCAGGAGTTCTGACCATTTGTGCTACCCATCAATCTGTCCTATCTTGTGGTAATGTGCATGTGTACATCGATGTAACGTCATATACTCAGGGTTTCCCCAAGTGTATAATAAGCCTGGCAGGCCACCAGGCTTTACTTGTGCTCCCACCAGGCTAAGCATTATTTATTTAAGTCTTTTTAAAATGTTTACATTTTTTAAGACTTTATAGTTGTAGTCCAGATGTTAATCTTCACATGATTATCAAGTGATATTTTCAAATTTCCTGTCAACCTTAAACATTTTTCATCTCAAAAACTCGGATAAATGACTGCTCGCTAGGGCATCCAACCACAAAGCTTGGCAAGTTTTCTGTGGAAAATTTTGCATGCTTACTCAGCAGATTTCAATACATCCTACCTGTGGAAGTTTTGTTTCGACTTTTATTTCATTGAAGATTACATTAAGCTTTATTTAATTTATTTAATACCTGGCTTTCATTACGTTTCTCCATTGCTTCATGTTTTAAGTTTATATGACAGGCGTTACTATACTCTATGCTATAAGTATAAAATATTTTAATTTAATAACACTCTTTTATTCCATCCATCCATTTCCTATACACCCTTGTCCTTTGGTGGTGCCTCTCCAGCTAATGTTCCGGGAGAGAGAGGCTGGGTCACCCTGGACAGGTCGCCAGTCTGTCACAGGGCAACATAGAGACAGACAGGACAAACAACAATGCACACACACTCTCACCTAAGAAGAATTTGGAGAGGCCAATTAACCTGACAGTCATGTTTTTGGACTATGGGAGGAAGCCGGAGTACGCAGAGAGAACATGCAAACTCTATGCATAAAGACCCTGGGCTGGGAATTGAACTCAGACCCATCTTACTGCAAGGCAACAGCTCTACCAACTGTGCTACTGTGCAGCCCTTTGTATTAAAATGTGCTAAATAGAGCAGGCTATAATATTGCTATCTCACATAGCAATATTATGTGAGATTGATGCTGTGTCTATGGTGTAATATTAGTGTTAACATATCCCATCATTTCAGATGCAGTTACACACGCAGTTTGGTGGACACATTTGACTGCACTTCATTTGATAAAGATTAATGCGCAAAAAAGATTTTGTAGTGATCTGTATTTGTAGATGTCTGTGTTTAATTTAATTTCAATAAAAACTTGATTCCCCTATCTAATATTGTTTTATTATAAACACCTCTATATTTAAAATATTTTTTAAAAGTTAGGGTATTCTAATAAAAGGATTTGAGCAATAGCTTTTCATTTTAGATGGGTAGAATATTCTGATTGAGGAAGTGATATTTGTGGTTTTGTTGTGTACATGTAAATTCTTCCAGTGTAAAGTAAGTAAGTAAGTAAAAACTATTAATCCCATAGGGAAATTAAGATCGTCTGCTGCTCACACACACATTAATTCACATACACACAGCATTAAGAAAAATCATACAGTATGCACGCATTAAAACTAATTTAGTAAAGGAACTTAAATACAATAAAATAAGTACATTTAAAAATACTTCATTTCTCTCCCTTAGCCCTCCCAGAAGTCGCATTGTGAATCCTAATGGCCCGTGGGACAAAGGAGTTTTTAAACCTCTCAGTTGAACATCCCAGTGAGAGAAACCTGCCACTGCTGAAGCTCCTCTGGTTGGAGAAAACAGTCTGCAGGCGATGACTTGTGTCCTCCAGGACTGAACTGAGTTTAGACAGTGTCCTCTGTCTACCACGGTCTCCACAGACTCCAGGTTCACACCAACCACAGAGCAGCTCGGCGGATCAGGCGGTTCAATCTCTGTATGTCCCTCTTCTTTGCACTGCCCCCCCAACAAACAGCTGCATAGAATATAACAGTGGAAACAATGGACTTATAAAACATGTAAAGGAGCTTAGAGCACACATTGAAGGAGGCCAGTCTCCTCAAGAAGTACATTCTACTCTGTGCTTTCCTGTATACATTGTCCATATTGGAGAACCAGTTCAATTTATTGTCCAGTTGTAGGCCCAAGTATTTGTATGTGCTGACCACCTCTACCTCAATGCCATCAATGGTGGTAGGCTGAGGCAAGAGGGGCACTCTACGAAAATCAAGAATCATCTCTTTTGTTTTGGAGATGCTCAGTTGAAGTTTGTTCTTGTGACACCAGGCTCCGAAGTCCTTCACCAGCTTCCTGTACTCCCCCTCTCCACCCTCCTTAGTGAATGCCACAATGGCAGCATCATCTGAAAATTTTTGCATATGGCATGTAGCTGAGTTGTATTTAAAGTCAGAGGTATAGAGGGTGAAGAGGAGGGGCAAGAGAACCGTGCCCTGTGGAGCCCCTGTGTTGCTGGTCAGAATGGTGGATCTACAGTTTGCCATCTTGACGATCTGTGGTCTGTTGGTCTGGTAGTCCATTATCCAGCGCACAAAGTAGGGGTCCACAGCCATGCTGTTCAATTTCTCCTCTAGTAGATGGGCTGGATGGTATTGAAGGCGCTGGAGAAGTCGAAAAAGAGCATCCTTCTGAAACAGCTTCCACCATCCAAGTAGGAG
Organism: Micropoecilia bifurca; assembly: GCA_903067075.1. Taxonomy (NCBI): domain Eukaryota; kingdom Metazoa; phylum Chordata; class Actinopteri; order Cyprinodontiformes; family Poeciliidae; genus Micropoecilia; species Micropoecilia bifurca. The sequence goes on along the minus strand of CAEGAF010179435.1, from coordinate 9,345 downwards.
AGGGAAGGATGAAGCAGATAAAGTACAGCATCCTCAACACCCACCCTCTCTCGGTAGGCGAACTTAAGAGGGTCCCTAATACTCTGCACCAGGGATCGCAACATGTTCAAGACCAGTCGCTCCAGTGTTTTCATACCGTAAGACGTTAGAGCAACTGGCCTATAATCATTTGGCTTGCTTGGGCGACCCACTTTTGGAACAGTAACTATGCAAGATGTTTTCCATAGTGTGGGACCACAGCCAGTTGCAGACTGAGGTTAAAGACATGCTGTAGAGGTCCTCCTAACTCCACAGAACAGGCCTTTAGGACCCTCGAACAAACCCAATCTGGTCCTGCAGCCTTACTCGGACGGAGTCGTCTTAGCTCGGTCCGTACCTGGTCAGCAGTAAAAAAAGGAGGATGAGTGGTGAGAGCAGTCAATACAGGTGAGCAGTAGATAGCGGCCGAAGGGGAGGAGGTAGAGGTGGAAGAATGATGGGTAGGAGGGCTGGAGGAGAATGGAGGAGAATTGCAAAGAGGTGGCGGTGGCCTGGATGGAGCTGAACCGATTAAAAAAGGTGTTGAGTTCGTTGGCTCTTTCAGGATCCCCATCCGCTGCAATGCCACTCTTACCACCACAACCTGTTATTGTCTTCATACTGTCCCACACCTTTCGCATGTTGTTCTCACTAAAATTCTTTTCCAGTTTCCTCCTGTACGACTCTTTGGCCTTCTTCAGGCAGATTTTAAGTTCCTTTTGTATCCTCCTCATCTCTTCACAGTTTTTATTCCTGAACGCTCTATTTTCCTGTTCAGGATGGTCTTTACTTCACTGGTGATCCAGGGTTTATTGTTGGGAAAACATTTAACTGTATTGACAGGGGCAACCATGTCGATACAAAAGTTCAAATAGTCCGTCATACACTCTTCAGCCCCCTCAATATCCTCTCCATGAGATTCAACTACAACACTCCAGTCAGTGGTCGCAAGATAGTCTTTGAGAGTGTCATTGAGTACATGTAAATTCTTCCAGTGTTACGCATAACTCCTAAGCTTCCACTTCAGTCTAGTCACTCAAAGAATGTTATCAGATGGTGATATTCAACAATAACACAACCCGCTTTACTTTTGGGATTGTAAAGATAGGGTAGTGACTTAAATGTGTCAGCGGAGGCGCCAATTTCGGGAGTTGTAAGTTTAGTAGCCATCAGTTAAACAACGGGTGGATGTAGGGCAGTGGATTAAATATGTCAACGGAGGCCACCAAGACGTTAGATTTGTTCTTTGGGTTGTGGAAGTTTGTGCAGTTTGTCCGTTGATGAACGCTGTGCTTTGGCTTCTGTTACTGTGCACTAGCCTAACGGTCAGTGTTTGCTGTGAATTCTGAAGCAATACTGATCGCCAGCTCCTCACTGTAGCCAAATGTTACATTTAATGTCAGAGTAGTTTTGTATTGTTTTTTTCTTTGTTTAATATATACTGTATTTGAAACAAAACAAATAAAAAAATAAATGCGTTAATGAGACTTAAGTTAACACGGAGTGTTTGCTGTGAATTCTGAAGGCACTGCACTGTTGAGTGATCAGAATAAATAGTCTGAAGAGCCAGGTGTGTCCAATTCCTGCCTCAAACTTCCTTCCGACAACAACCCTTGAGGAAAACACAACGCAGAGTTTTTGGAAGCAGCGAGGTGTCACTGACATGTATGTAAGCACATATGTTTTTATTGTCACTGTTTTGTGAGTCACAACATAGTGATCATGTAACAAGAGATAGATAATCAGTGAAAAAATGGAGCTCCTCTGCCTTCTCCCAGTCTTAACTAGACCCAACCAATCAGAGCTCGGAGGCAGGTCTTAGCACTTGTCAATCACAATCTCATGACCCTCATTCCCCTTGCTGAGTGCTACGGCTACAACTTTTCTTTGTCAGCTGATCCTGTTGTGAATACTAGTCAGCATAGCCATCGATGATGTAGTGGTTTTTCTGTAATCCCAAGTTGTTTTTTCTCCATTAGCACACTGAACATTGCATTTATGAGGTTCATTGACATTCGTAAGACTCCTCGCTATGGTAAGTTGTTTTTGGTCAGTAACAGTGCATTTCCTCAGACAGCAGTAGCAGCTCATGGACGAGGTGGAAGAGCTTGATTTTTTCACAGATCATCTGTCTGAAACTGTTAAAGCATGGTGACAGTTTTAACAGATATGTAAAACACAATCTTTGCAAAAGTTACACACTGCAGCTTTAAGGTGTGAAAAAAATGACTATTGTGAACCCTGTAAAGGAGTAAATGAGATAAGCCACAATTCATAACATTCATAGGAAAAAATACAATGAATGTTGATTTTGTAAAACTATCTATTTTGAGGTACCAAACCCCCCAGTTGCATATGCACATTCACCGAACCCTTCGTATTCCAACCCCACCCCTCCTCCCCCCAACATACAAAATACTTTGCGGTATTCTGATTTAGTAATGTAATTATATTAGCTGTGTTACCACCACACACCACTAGAGGCAGTACCAACCCTGAAAAGATGCGACTAAGGAGCAGATTTAGACTATAGAATTTGGTAAAAACTGTGAGATTTGCTGAAGTAATTAAAGACAAAAGTTCAAATCCATGCTGAGAGTGGAACTTTTTCAATCAGTGCTCCTCCGCAGATCTGATTGGCTAAGCAATGTAACGTGATCCTCTGCTGCAAGTGATGGCAAAGCGGGGCGTCATCACGACTTTACACAAATGAGTCTTTACCTCCGTGGTAGAGGCTCCGCCGAACCCCTGGGGTTCGATCGTACCCAGGTTAAGAACCACTGGTCTATTGGAACAATATCTGATCAGTTCATCACTGAAAAACAAACTTGACAGCTTGAGCAAATGTGTTAATCCTATGCATGAGATTTATGTTCTGCACTTTGAGGAAATGTCTATTTAGCAACTCTAGACAATAGGAAGTTGTCTTTACCAGACGGTTTCAGCAGATAATGAATATTAAATGACTCATAGCCAAGAAGCTTCCAGGCAAATAGTGCTGTCTAGATCATTAGACAGAAAACGGTATAACCAGAAAGATAGACATTTTTTACTGAAGTAGTGGTATTGAGGAAAATGGAGTCTTAATTTGCTTGAATTGTCCATTTGTGACAGAAAGTCTCCTCGTTTTTCTGTTCAGTGAATGAAGAGTTCCACTGAAATGAACCATTTAGCTACATCTATCACTAAGACCACTTCCCACAAGCAGCCAAAAAGAAAGATCTACAAAACCACTGAGGTCAGCAAGAATATTTAATTTTTTTCTCAAATTTGCTAAAAAATCTAATGCACTGTCCTAACACCTAAGATATTTCATTCACAATTGAATAAAACAATAGTTCATAATAATTAACTCAATGAGTTATGCATGTTTAGAATTTTTTACAAGTAAAGGATTTACTCAGGAGTTCCAATTATTGACAGAGACACTCAGAGGGAAAAGCGATGAATGGGTGAAGCAGATTTTAATAAAAACCATGGCTTATTTCATCTGCACACTATAAAAATGCTAACTAAATGTCTCTGAAGGATATATGGGATTTTTCTAGCACTATGTGGCAGGGAAAGGGAGTCTTTGGAATGGTTTGGGTGGAAAAGAAGCAAGGTTGAACACCTTTCAGTGTGTCAACAATTTCCATATCGTGACCTCCTGAAGCCATCCTGAGAGGAGATCCTGCCTTCAGAACAGCAGTGCTTACAAAAGATATGTTTCAGGTCACTAATGACTAGGCTTCTCTCAACAAAATGACTCAATTCCAACTCAAATCAAATGATGGCAGTTCAGCTGGGTCTGGGAAAACACATACATATAATGTAACTTCCACTAAGGATTTTTGGATGAGCATATTTAAAGATAAAGGTTTTTTTATACATCCATCCATCCATTTTCTTAACACCCTTGTCCCTTGGAGAGGTCAGGGGGGTTGCTGGTGCCTATCTCAGCTAACAGTCCGGGTGAGAGGCGGGGTCACCCTGGACAGGTCGCCAGTCTGTCAAAGGGCAACAGAGAGACACACAGGACAAACAAACATGCACAAACACACTCACACCTAGGGAGAATTTAGACAGACCAATTAACCTGACAATCATGTTTTTGGACTGTGGGAGAAAACCGGAGTACCTGGAGAAAACCCACCATGCACAGGGAGAACATGCAAACTCCATGCAGAAAGACCGGGGCCGGGAATCAAACCCAGAACCTTCTTGCTGCAAGGCAACAGCTCTACCAACTGCACCACGTTTTTGTAAGTTTTTGCTGTATAGCACTTTGGCCAATGGTGTTGATTTAGATAGTTTTATAAATAAAGTTGTATTGTGTTGTATTAAATTAGTTGATGATTTTAGTAACTAACTCCTCGAGATTTGCTTGATTTATCACCTCAGCGCCAAATTAAAGTGAAAGCTGTGGGTATGAGTTGATGTGTAGCCACAGCAGATGGCTTCCAGAGGCTGCATTCTAAACAGATCGAGTAACCAAATGTCCACAGAAAAAAACTGAAGAGAAAATGAGTCATGGTATAACTCATTTTCTCTTCAATTAACAATTTAGCCACTGAATCGTCATTTAACGTTTCAGTGGCTGGAGCCAACATAGAGACCTGGAAACATGGAATTTGTAAATTTGTATCAGAGAGCATGGGCTGCTAACCTGTCTACCTCGATTTTAAACCGCTGCCACCACCAAGAAACCAACAGCCTTCCCTAGTTTTCATTTCTTCAAAACTATAACTATTTAATATGGCATCACAGGTGACATTAGACTAAACTAAAAGTTGGCTGGTAGTACTTACCTGGAAAGGGAAACTCCCCCTGCTTTCCCAATAAGCTCCTCATGGTGAAGGACAGCATCATTCCAAGGAACCTCTAGGAACTTCAACAGTATCTGCATCCATTTCTCAGGATGAAGGACCAACTGTTCATAGTGCATAGGTAGGCACTTGTCCACTGCCTCCAAGCACTGAGTATACATAGTTTCTATCGCCCGATTCCACTTGGTCAGGCAGTCGCGATAGCTGCCCAGATCAAATCCTGCAATGGTCACTTTCCGTGAGATCATGGAGTGAACCGATGCCCTCCCATCACGAATCATAAGCACAAACTTGGCACGTGGGAAAATCTTGGCCAGGTAGGAGAGCGACTTCAGTGCAAACGGGTCCTTATTGCAGAGGAAGTTTGCCGGCTCGCCGTGTTTGACAATGATTTCCAGTAGGAAGGCCTGCATGGCAGCGTCCAGCACCTCATCTGTTACACCAGCCTCATCCAGGCGCATCTTCTCGCGTCCTGAACGGCTCCACATCTGTTTCATGGCCAGGATGCGAGGAATGACGCGAGTCTCCTCTCCACAGCGCACCTCAGGGTGGGCATCTAACATTGCTCTCATCAGTGTGGTACCGCTTCTAGGCACACCCCCTATAAAAATCAGTGGCATGTCTTTGTTGTAAACAAATGGTGTGCTGAGATTCTGGCCTGTCCGTAAAGTGGTCCGCATGCTGCCTCCCAGTGCGGACAGAGGCAGGACTCCTCCTGGATGGCTGGGCTCCTCAGAGCGATGGTGACAGTCCATCGCATGCCGGCCAAGGTAAAAGACGGTGACCGAGCTGATGACCAGGCAGGCCACCAGCAGGTTCTGTTTCAGCTTGCCAATCATGTTGTTACTCTCCAACACACTGGAGTGGTTTCTCCTTGGAGAAGGAAGGGGTGACTTAGGAAAAGGGCAGAGGAAAAACACCTGCAGGGTAGCTAAGTTTTCCACTCTTTATGGCCGTCTGCTTGGAAGCCAGCATGGATGAAGCTCCTTGGTCCACATCAGGTGGTGTGTCCCCAGCTCCATGAGGCCTGTGGTGTGGCACAACATAAAAGCCATCATTAGTTTGGAGTTTATAGTCAAAGAATTCAAATGCTAACAAGGAACTGAAAACATTGAGACGTAAGATATTGACTGGAATCAGCTGATTTGAAGCCTAATTCACTCTGATTGGTGATTGACACTTCAGCACTTCCACATCACACAAACCTAATATGTGGAAGTTGTTCCTGCAGAAAAAATATTCACCTTGGTTGGTTTTACAATAAGTGTTAAACACTCACACAGTTCTAAAAGACATAGTCTATTTGACCCCGTGAGCTTTTTACCTCGTGCATGGTCCCAGGAGGGTCATAGTGATATTGTGTGCACTTTTATGAGTTCTTTCTTTGTATATGGCTTCAGGAACTGTAAGGCATTTGGGACTCCTATATGGCTTCCACATTGTCCAACCATGAAATTCCTGACAGTCACACTAAGACTGCTAGACGGTAGGGATGTGCTGATCAGGTTTTTTTCTGCCGATACCGATCAGCCCCTGAGGGCTGATCGCCGATACCGATCACATAATTATTATTTATTTTTTATCATAAACACTACCCAGGGTTTCCCCCAGTTTATTATAGGCATGGCGGCCCGCCATGCCTAGCTACCCCTGCCGCCAGGCCTAGCGTTTCAGCTGTTTGGGATTCCCCTCGGTAATTTCCCCTCAGAAAGCCGGTGGAAAGTCCACTTCCTGATTTGCTAGCCCCGCCGCCAGGCTAAGCGTTGTGCCGCTTCAGCTGTTTGGGATTCCCCGGTAATTTCCCCTCCGAAAGCAAAGCAGGTGGAGAGTTGTGCTTTCTGATCCGCTGCCTGTCACATTCAGCGTTCAAACACCCCCCGCCCCCCAACAGAATTGTTGGACTCTCTATGGATCGCGCGCACCCCCTCCTCCCCCCCATAACCTGTAAAATGATTTAAAGACTTAAATCATTTTACAGGGCATTTGTTTAGCTTTCTGACCATCATGCTAATCCGGGTGAGTGTTTGTAGCTGTGCGCTGCTTTACCTGCTGTCTGATCCTCCATGTGTCTTTTTTACTGCAGTGAGCCTCTATGTAGCCAAACTCCGTCAAGTATGTCATTGTTTTTGTCGTATGAGCTTCGTTGTGTTGATGCATTTTGACCTGCTTCAATTTTCTGTTGCAACACGCAAACTTCCCCATTCACTCAGTAAGTTATAGTTACAAATCGCTTAGGATTTGTTGCTGTGCGTTTGCGCAGAGTGAAGGAAAGAAGGAAGGTGCAGGCTGAGAAATGAGATGCAGGTGATCGGTATTGGCACAAGAGCCAATGATCGCCGATCACCGATCATGCACTTTTTCACGGAAATCGGCCCGATTGTGATCGGTGACTGATCGATTGGCACACCTCTACTGGATGGTTATTATGAAGTTCGCCCACCCTCAGACTGATGTGTATATGTATAATCATGTCACAATAAACAAATTGCATGATAAATTAAAAGAAACTCGATAAATTTCATTTATCGTTTTTCTCTTTTTCCTGTCTTTTTACTACAAACTGAATGATACAAGTCTTCAGTCTGGTGCTTAGGTCTCAACCATCCCTTTTTTGAAAGAATTTTGTTTACAGATTTCATAATTTATTTCATTTGTCGTTTTCTTTATTTATTTGAGAACATTTATCTAGTATAAATGTGCATTAGAACATTTAAACACCATCCATCCATCAATCCATTTTCTTCCGCTTTATCCGGGGTCAGGTCGCAGGGGCAACAGCTTCAGAAGGGAGGCCCAGACTTCCCTCTCCCCAGCCACTTCTTCCAGCTCCTCCAGGAATCCCACGGTGTTCCAAGGCCAGCCAAGAGACATAGTCCTTCCAGCGTGTCCTGGGTCTTCCCCGGCACCTCCGGAACAGGCCGTATCTAGTCCTACACATGAGCACGGACACACACTGGACCTGGTCATTTCCTGTGGTCTGCCTGTGACTAACCTGGAAATCTGTGACTCTGTGTTCTCAGATCACCTGCCTGTTTTATTCACTGATAGTTTGACACCTACTGCAGTTAAAACTCTTGCTGCTGTACAGCGCTGTCGGATTATTAACCCTTCCACTGCCACTCAGTTCTCCACTTCTTTTCTTCAGCTCTGTAAACAATCATCTGACTTCCTCAACTCTGATACAGAAGAGCTCTGGTCCTGGTTCTATTCTTCCTGTCAAACCATCCTGGACTCAGTTGCTCCATTAAAAACCAGGCAGCCAAGGATTAAACCAGAGCCTTGGTTTAATGACAGAACTCGTGCTGCAAGGAAGGAATGTCGTGTTGAACACAGGTGGAAAAAGGATAAACTGCGGGTTACTCTTCAGATTTTTAAAAGACTGTTGGCATCCCTACCACAGCACGGTTAAAGAGGCTAAAAGGAAATATTTGGCAAATGTCATTTCCTCAAAAAGCCATAACCCACGTGTTTTATTTCACACCATTGACTCTGTGCTTAATATTCCACAGAATGCCTGTTTGGAAGCTTCTCCTGACATGTGTGCTAATTTTCTGCATTTCTTTATTGAAAAGGTTGGTAGTACCAGGGCTCTTATCACAGCTCCTGACTCTGACCCCTCTGTTTCGGTCCCTTGCTCTGCTGCTTTCAATCAGTTTGAGCCTGTGACTGTCTCACTTTTAGAGGACGTGGTTGGCCGAATTAAGCCATCAGGTTCCCCACGTGATCCTGTCCCTCCACGATTTTTTAAAGATATTTTATCTAGCATATGGCAGCCTGTTCTTGTAATTATAAATAGCCGTCTGTCCTCAGGTGTGGTGTCCGCTGGTTTTAAACATGCAGTAGTGCAGCCACTGCTTAAAAAACCTGGCCTTGGTCCGACTGTTCTAGCTAATTATTGGCTTATTTCGAAGCTGCCTTTTCTTTCTAAGGTTTTAGAAAAAATTGTGTACTGTCAGCTGAAACAGTTTTTAGATGACATTCTGGAGGTTTTTCAGTCAGGTTTTAAAACTCTTCATAGTACAGAATCTGCTTTAATAAGAGTTTTTTATGACATCCTTCCTGCATGTGATTCTGGTAACCATGTTCTGATTTTACTTGACCTAACTGCTGCCTTTGATACAGTAGACCACGACATTTTAATATTGAGATTACTCCACGTTGTAGGTATTGATGGCACTGTTCTTAAATGGTTCCAGTCCTATCTGGAGGAGAGAACATTTACAGTGAAAATTAGTGACTCTGAATCATCTGCTGCTTCAATGACTTATGGTGTCCCGCATTTTTATTGCCTCTGAGTTCTATACTTGGGAAACATGGGATTTCTTTTCATTGTTATGCTGATGATTGTAAGATTTATTTGCCCATGAAGCAGAAGGATGTACATTCTATCAACCATCTCCTGGCATGTCTTGGTGATATTAAAGCTTGGTTGGCCTTGAACGTTTTAAATTATAATGAAAACAAAACAGAGGTGATGGTGTTTGGACCCAGTGGCTCCTGTGAGTCGTCCTCTGTTGAC
>CAEGAF010179425.1:0-16475 GCA_903067075.1 Micropoecilia bifurca | reverse complement strand
CACACACACACACACACACACACACACACACACACACACACACACACACACACACACACACACACACACAAACCCAGCATTATTTCCAGATGAAGTTGGCCCCCTGGTGGCTGCTGCAGCAGTGAAGAAGAGGACTCTTCATCTTCATTGCAGCCTGCTGGCAGAAGAAAGCTGTAAGAGACAAAACCTTGTTGTACATTAGGTGTTTTAATTTTTTAAAAAGCTTTTATTTTAATGTAGAGATGGGGGGATTGTTTTTTAAGCTAGCTCTTTGCTGTTTAATTTTTCTTTAGTTTTTTTTTTGTTGTTGTCTTGACTAGTATAACACGGTGAGCCACAGCAGACAGGATAGGTGTGGTTTATTTCACCTCACAGCTTTATGTTTCTTTTTGTGCTTTTTTTTGTTTTTTTCCAAAATTTCTCTGCATAATAAAAACAAATGCAATTCCTCCGACCCAAAGAAAAAAATCAACTTTTTAAAGCTCAAGCTGATGGTGAGCCCAGGTGAATTCTGACGTGTATTTGGTGTCGTCTTTCAGCCGATTGCTAAGATGCCAGTTGCGTCTTTCTAGTCGTGCCTGATCTCAGTCGACAGAAAAGCAGGTGAATTTTTTTTATTTATTTATTTTCCTACCATGTGTTTGCAACCTGCTGTTTGCTTTCGTTTCAAATTTAGTCTCTACTTTAAACTCAAAATTGATTTCAACCACATCAGCAGGGGGTAAAGATTTTGATCTGTGTGTTTTTATTATTTCACTTAACCATAAATTTGTTTGCCTGTAAAATACACAATGAATATTGGACCATGTCTTATTTTTTTTTCTTTTCAAGTTTTTTTTTTTCTGGTCACACCCTCCAACGTTCGCTCCTCTGTCTTTAAGATTCGTTTTTCCTTCTTTTAGATTTTTATTTTAAACAAACGCAGAGGTTGAACTCCCATTTACGCGCCGAGCTCGTCATAAAATGGTTGCGAGACAGTTTACTCTGTATTGTAAACTTTTAATGTTCTTTTTATTTTGTATGGGTGAAATAAAGTTCACATTTCAATTAAAAAACAATAGACAGCACCTGTGGTTTCTTCGTTGTTGCGAAAAACAAACAAAAACAAGTTCACGTTACGTTCTGCTTAAATAAAGTTTTTTTTTAATTTAAAACATTTTTTTATTCAACTGCATAGAAGGTTTTCATAAATGTTCCTCCTGAGTCTTACACTAGAGAATCAGGACACCAACAACCTGAACCTGCTTCTCCTTAAATTGCCGTCGTATAGTTTAAAAGTTCAGATAATTTTCCCATGTTGGTGAAAATAATCTGCCAATGGAACAAATACTTTTTTATAAGCATCAAGCAATTATTGACTCTAAACAAGCATCTATATCTCGCTTAGTTACTTGTAAGTAATTTTTGTCTTATTTCAGGTTCACCCAGATGTTTGTACTACAAACTAGACCAAAACTACTTTTTTAAATTTAGTTAGTTTTTGCAGTTTAGAATCAAGTTTTGTTCCAAGAGAAACTTCTTCCACCAATCATTTGTGTCGATCTGTGTGTTTCCATTTTCCAGTGTGATGGAGCGAAACGTGCAAAATAGTTAAAAGTTTTGGAACTCGTGGCATGGTTGTTTAAAATTTGTCTTTATATTAATATAACATGAAAAAAATGCAGGCAGATATATTTGGTTAGGACTATCAGCTGGGGCGTCCATCTTTAGAAATGGCTGTTTGCTTCACCGGCTGAAAGTGGAAAATTGAAACCCTGTGGCATCTTTTGGTAGAGTCGTCAAACTGCTTCCTCCTTCATTTCCCCGTTTCACAACCGCAAATCACATGATCTGTAATCCCTTGGCTCGGTTTTTGTGCCTCCCTTTTTTTTTCTATTTTTTTTTATGTTGCCTCCTCCCTGAATTTTGCAACACGTAAAGGTTCCCATGGACGCAGCTTCACATTCCGTGACTCACGCGGCTCTCAGGAAGACAATGTCTAGCATTTATCAGCAGCCTCTCCTCCTTGGGTATTTGAATCAGATTATGTGCAAGACGGCACAGGTTGGGAGCAGAACTGCTATGTTGGTCGTCACCTTTGGAGTGTCGGGGGGGGTGGGGGGTGGGGCTTGGGGCCTCCCGCTTTGCCCCTCGGAGCGTCTTCAGCCCACTTCCTCTTCCCACTGCCATATTTGTTTGGTTAACCCCGAGCTTTTTACCACCCAACCAAAGAGGCGACTTGGATCTGGTGCCGCAAAAACAACTGCATCCTTCCTGCGCAAGAGTTGACTCAGCGGACTGGGAGGAAGGCGGAGCCTCGTGTGTGTGTGTGTGTGTGTGTGTGTGTGTGTGTGTGTGTGTGTGTGTGTGTGTGTGTGTGTGTGTGTGTGTGTGTGGTACGGAGGAGGGTGGGATTGGAGTTTGGGTGGTTGACTTTAGGATTGGTGTTCAGACAAAGAGCAGTACGGGGGAGGGAAGGGAAGGCGAGCCAGCAGAAGGAAGCGCACCGTTTCCACACAGCAGCCAACAGGGGCCAAAGGTGGCCACTCTGATTCCCATCCACTCCCATCAAGCTACTGTCTTCTAGGCTGTCTGCACTTTTTAAAAACAAGAGGAAATGTGAGGGAGGGGAAAAAACGAAAAAGAAATTCCGTAATGTTTTGGCTTGAATCAAATGCACCTTGTGTTTCAGCACTGAACAATACGACTGTCTGATTTAACGTGTATTTTATTGTTTTAAGCATTGAGTCTGTTTGTTGTTCAGTTTGATTGGTTGCTAAAATGATATGAACAAACTTGCATGAAAACTTAAAGGTTGATTTGGCCATAAACATAAGAATTGGCACCAAGTTGACAAGACGTGTTCCACATTTAACTTTGCATGTAGTTTTTTTATATATGTGTGTGCTTGATTAAGGTTTATGGATAAAAATAGTGCTATAAAAGGTTTCCCTTCTGGATTTATATTCCTTTTTCTCAATTTCTCATGTTGGGAAATTGGTCTGTCGTATTATGTGAAATCAACTTTTGAGTTTTACGTCATGTTATTCTCTCATCAAGAACATACCTGGAGTGTCGTATTGATTCTTTCATGCATGTTTGAGAAATTCTTTAATCACTATAGCAACCATTCAGCTGTGCAAAAACGCCTGGTTGGACCTAACCCCGCCTTCATGGACAAAGCTCCGCCTCTGACCTGCAGTTTTCAAGCTTCCACCTCACTAAGCCTCCATCTGCCTCCCTCTGCCGCAACTCCTTCAGACTAGCCAGCAGCAATTAGCAAACACCTAGTGGAATTGTGCATCAGCTGAGCTCTTTATGTGAGCTACTTCTCACAATGCAATGCTAGTGAAACATCAAAAAAGAACTATGTAGTGAAGACTTCCTCAAGGCAGAGTTTCAGAAAGTGCAGACGTTTTTAAAGAGACAGTGGCCCAATTTAAAGGTGTTAATTTTCTTTGTGCTATCCCAAGAAATCCCAATAAATTAAAATAAAGCAGAATGAAAATAATGCTTTTATAACTGGTCTTGGAAAATAAAATGCATGAAAGAATTTCAACATATTTCAGAAATAACCAAAACAATTTGGGCATACTTCAAATGCAATATATATCTTTTAGGAAATTGTTCTTTAACCAAACATTAAAGATTCAAATGAGTAAGTCTTTCTGATTTCTAAATTGCTTTAAGCCTTTTTCTCAGAGATAGGCTTATTATTCAATACGTGGTGTATAAACTGGACAAACACAAACTAATGGTGTACTTTTCACAATAAAAGCAATTTTTAAAGGATCATAAGTGGGGGTTGAGGAGGTTGCCCATTAATTTGCAATTTGTTCCTTCTCTTTAAAAGTAAACATTCCCTTCTACACAAAAGTCCCCAGTCTCTGTCAGATTGTGTTTTTACCTATCTCTGTCACTAAATATCTGAGATTTGAATAAAGAAGGATTTCAGTAGGACATATTTCAATGGAAATTGCTCCAACCAATTGGTTAAAAGCAAACAAACAAAATAAACAATATCAAATTAATGATACATATTTTTTCACTTCATTTCACCTGCATAAAATATTTATTATTAACTATGTAATTGTATAATGATACAGTTTAATAAGCTTTAGTTCAGAACATCTATCAAAGTTAACTGAACTACTTCAGTTTTTTTAAATGAAACCTGGTTTTCAAAGAGAATTTGCCACTCACAACATGGCAGACGCGTTAAGGTGTGGCAGTGAGCCGTCTACATTTCGCCTGGCATAAAGGCCCGTATTGACGAACTTTTATTTTGAAATCGGAAGTTTTGTATTTACTTCGTCCCCATTGGCGGGAGCGTGTCAGCTGACTTTGTTTCCTGTTGGGAGAGGAAAAGTTTTGAAACCCCACCCTCCGGCACAGCGGCTGTGAGCGGCGACGTTGGAGTGGTCCGAGGTGCTGGCCGCTGTAGGCTGACCGAGGAAGAGGAACGGAGTCAGAACTTCTCACGGAACAGTTCCGCAGTTTTGACAACGTCTTTACGAAGCGGAGCACCGAAGTAACCCGGGCCCGGCGCTGAACTCACCAACAAGAACTAAAGTTATCGGGAATAGTTTGTTTTTCTTTTCTTTCGGTTTTTTCCCTCCTCAGGATTGAAAAGCTAAACAGATTCGCAGAGCTCTTCCTGTTCCCAGAGTCGGCGGCTCGCAGTTTATGTATGAGCTCCTTCATAACACAGCCAGCATGGATGTTGTGGCGCACGGGAATGCGGGATTTCCTGCGTGGACACCGCAGTGTTGCGTTCAGGCGCACTTTCTGGGTCCTCGGGCTTAAATAATGAACAGTGGTCAGCGCTTGAAACTTGTCGTAAAACACTGGTTGGCTGGACTGAAGGCTCCTTTTCCTGCTATTCTTCTCCTCTCAGCGCTTCCTGCTTATGGTGGCCACTGCTCTTAATGGCTAAAAATACATAAAAACCGAGTATGGACTACCAAGTGTGTGGGAAATGTTGATTTGGACCCATATCTGTAAGCGGTTTAATTCCTGAACATTAATTTTGAACTTTGACTCTTCACATTTGCTCCTCAACAGTTGGTTGTTCTGAATGAGGAGGACACATCCAGTCATAATGAGTTGATTCCAGAGTCTTTTAAACACAGAATGATGAGATGACAATTTACTCAAGCCATGTGCGGGGAAACCACACACCACATCAATCTTTCAGAGAGTTAATCACTGCTGACTTTTAGAGATTTGATAAATGCTACGAAAAGCAAACCATCTGAGGACTGCTGAAATGGAAAGATTTGAGTTTAATCCAAGAACAAATGGAAGACATTTGACTTTCATTTGTCCCTGAATCCTTTTCCATAGCCCACCTGTTGGTCTGACTTTTGAACACACCTTGTTGGTCCCTGATGAGACAACAACAAAGACAGGAAAGGGAGCTAGGTGCAATAAAGTACTCCTTTGTACTTTATTTTCAGACCCCTGGAGTGTGCAGTCGGATCCAATCAGGCAATATAGTGGAGGTTCCATGGAGCCGCTGAAGAACATATTCAGTCGTAGCTCGCTGTCGAACTGGAAGAACTTGGATCAGTCCCAAAAAGGGAACTTCACCAACCCTGTATGGACAGTCTTGTTCGACTATGAAGCCTCTTGTAAAGACGAGCTCACCTTGCGTAAAGGTGACCTGGTGGAGGTTCTCTCTCAGGACTCTGAGATATCTGGGGATGAGGGTTGGTGGGCAGGTAAGGTCAACAACAAGGTGGGCATCTTCCCATCCAACTACGGCTCCTTCAAGCCTAGTGGATATGCCAAGCTACCAGGTACCAGCGTGGTGGAGGAGCTGAATCGTGCCGTGGTCGGCACCGTTGATCCCGAGGAGGTGGATTTCCGGGAGCTGAGCTTGGAGGAGGTGATTGGGGTTGGGGGCTTCGGGAAAGTGTATCGAGGTACATGGAGGGGCGAGCTGGTGGCCGTGAAGGCGGCCCGGCAAGACCCGGACGAGGACATCAGTGTGACGGCGCAGAACGTGAAGCAGGAAGCCCATTTGTTTGCCATGCTCACCCACCAGAACATCATCGCCCTGAAGGGGGTGTGCTTGCAGGAGCCCAACCTGTGCCTCATTATGGAGTATGCCTCGGGTGGCCCACTGAGCCGGGCGCTGGCCGGCCGCCGCATCCCTCCTCATGTCCTGGTCAACTGGGCCGTGCAGATAGCAAGAGGGATGGTCTACCTGCACAATGAAGCCATCGTGCCAGTCATCCACCGGGATCTCAAGTCCAACAACAGTAAGTCATTAAAGTCTTTCATCTATTACATCCCGGTCTGTCCATCTGGGTCTAACTGCTGGATTTAAGCCTAGGGATATAATCATAGGGACCTTAGTGGTTTCTAAAATGCTTTTAGGTGTTTATAAAGGTGTCATTGCAATAGCAAATGACTGTTACCAGTTATAAGGGTTTAAAACAGAAAAAAAAATAGTGTAATGCAGGTATGTCCTTCTCCCACTTGTTGCTGTGGGTGGCTGAAAGCAAGTTGTAGGTGTCATTGTCAATCTTTCTCTGGTTTGCACATTTTTTCTTGTCATGCTAACCCTAACCTTTCACACCAGAAAGAAATTCACACATGGAGTGAAGAGAGTGTCAGAAAAATGGATGGCAATGAGGGGGGTACTGTCACTACCCCCAGCTGGACTAAATGAATGACTCAATTACTCAAGAGAACATCGTCATGTTCCTCACCTGATTGAAATAAGCATCATTCATGTGATATTATATTATGTTGAACCATGGCAATGTCATAAACCTGCAGGACTTGGTTCAAGGCCCTCGCAATTTTTCATTGCAGGTTGCTAATACTTTTTGTGGTAGCCCAATCACATGACTTACATGCTGACAAAAGCAGGCCTCAGCGATAGAGACCGCAAGGTCTTTGAGTGAGCCGTCGATGGGACAAGGATACTTTGCTGCTGAGCAAAGGTCAGGAAATGTTTCCCCATCAGCACCTTTGGGACTCATCCCTCGGACTTTGAGACCTTAAGGAGGCGGCATGTCGGCTCTATCGCTCGGAACATGTCTCTGCTGTTCTGGTACTTTCACCTTCAGTTTCTGTCTTCCAGCTATTGTTTACAGCAGTTGCCTCTATGGCGTTGTCATTCCTTACATTTACCGTTGTGCAGTTCTGTCGTTTCCTGAGAAAAACGGCTGTGACTGGTGAGGTTAACCCGCTTGATTCGAGTCGTGTTTATGGCACACTTTGAGGGGAGGAGGGCATTATGCAGCACATCCCAACACATCCCTCCTCTCCTCCGTATGCATCAGCCTCAGTCATCAGATCGTTGACATGATTGTCATCACAGAGGTCTTCGCCCTAGCTTATCTTTGCCTCCTCCTGTCAGGGTTTCTCTCCCAGATGAAAACTCTTCTCCTGCCGTGCAGGAGGAGAAGAAGAAGAAGAAGAAGCAGGGAGTTATGGTAATATGGTGTTTGTATATGGGGCAGGCCAGCTCCAACACAATCCCTCTCTGTGTGCGCCGCAAGATCATATCGCTCTCCTGCCTCCTGCTGCCTCTTGTTTTTTAATTCTTCTCTCAAGCTTTTGTCCCCGGCCTGCCTCTACATGTCTCCATACAGACGTAGCCCCGTTGTGTCACTGAGCAACATCCTGTTGTGTTGGAGGAAGGATAGAAGAAAGATTGGTGGGGTGGAGGGATCTCACCAAGACGATGTCTTTTTTTGTTTTTGTTTAATAGGTTTGCTGATTGGCTTGACTAACAGGTGCAGGAGCATCGAAGGGGGATCTTAAAAGGAAATAAAGCAGAGTTACTTGAACGATTTGGTTGGTAGTTCAGCAAAAAAAAAGATCAGCCTCTGAATGAGTTGTCAGTTCCTCAGAATATTGATGCAAGTTCTTCTTTATTGAGGTGCCATTTTATTTCATAAATACATCACGCTCATTTTGTCTCCTTTCTTTAAGATCTGTATCCCCAAGTGAGCTGTATTGCAACATGGCAGCGACTTGTAAGGGAAATATTAAAAGATGGAATCGCATGCAATGTTTTGTTTTTAGTTGTTGTTGTGATCTGGTCCGTCGAAAACCACAGGTTAAGAAAACGACGAGCGCAGCATAAAAAAAGAGAACTTGGGGATAATTGGGCTCATCTGTCACAGTGATGGATGGAGGTGCAAAGTCATTATCCTCGCAGGGCTCATAAACAACAGCCAAGAGTTTCTGTTGAAGCTAATGAACAGCAGAAGATGCTGATTACACAGGAGCGTGCTGGACAGGGTGCATTGTGGGGGCGCTTGGGTCGAAGCCAGAGGGCCATAACTTGAATTCCAGCGAACATGGACAAAGAGAAGAGACTACAGGATTGTGTCTGGATGTGTGCAGAGGAGTTGTACTTTTGGCACATTACAGTTTCAGTGTTTTTTCAGCCGTTATTTCTGTGGGAGTTTGAGACTTTGCATAAACTGAAATCCCTTTAAAATCCCTTTGATGTGGATTGCCAATCAGGTGGACTAAAAAATAAAACATCTTTCTTAGATGTAAACCAGATTAGCTTTTTTTTAAAAGCATATTTATTTGTAAAAATAAGCACGTCTATATAGCTAAAGAGCTACTTTAAAACTATAATTGGTGAATTTTAGACTCTACCCAAGCAGGTAATATACCTAACGAACCTTATATCAGTTATACTTGTGTGAAAAACAGCAGAACAGCAAAAAGCATTCAGCCCAACAAGCAATTGAAAACTATGGATGCACCGATCCACTTTTTTCACTACCGATACAGATATCTGAGATTTAGTAATGGCTGATATCTTACCCAAAACAGAAGAACAATGCTGAATTGACTTAAATTGCACTGTACTGAATTACAAATGTATTTGATGACTCAGCACCAGCACAGGACGCTTAAATGTAAGCTAGGTCAGACATATTAACACAACACAAATATCATTTGTTCACTCAATTCAAAATAGGAGTACAAGAGCCAATGTCAAATAAGTAATAAAGAAACTGAAACTGACAATAAACAATATGTTGACAACATTGGTCAAAAATGTAAAAATAAACTGCAATAAACCGTCTGTCAAATATTTCAAAAAGTGCAATTAGGAATTCTAAGTGTAATGTAAAATAAATAATGAAGCAGGATGTCGCTTAGAGTTAGACTGAGCAGATCTGCCCAGTGGATCAGACACATTGTCACCGATACCCGATCTAGAAATGTTTTTCAATATCTAGTCAGTGCATTGCTATTGAAGACCACAAGAAAGGTTCATTTTAATACATAAATATCACCAATAAAATTGTAAGAACTGCTATAATCAGTCAGACAATTTACCCTTGATTGGCTCTGACTGATATAAAGTATAAAAAAAATTGAGTGCATCTGTAAATTCAGTAAACAAATCAACCCTAATTTCCTTAATTTTGGGTGATAAGCCAATGCTTGCATGTGAAACCAACTCGGCAACTATGTTGTTAAATTTCAAACTAAAAAAAATTGGTCTCCGCCAAAATCGGAATCGACGTGTCAGGCTTTTTAAAGATCAGCAATCTGCCAGAAAACTGCAATTGATGCACCCCCCACTTTTATTTCCCCATTAAATAAATGTGTCAAAGCTAAGACCTTAACCTAGCAACCTAGTGAATGTGTCTTTAATGATAGTCACATTTACTAGGTTACACAGTGTGCAGTGATGATTAGCTAAAAGGCGTCCAACAAAATCAGCAGCTTGTTTCGATTAATCTTGAATAAGTACATGGCGACAGTGTGGAGGGACAACTTCCTTTAAACATGAGAAAACTTCCAGTAAAACAATAAAAGTAAAAAATAAAGTGAAGCTAAATAATAAAGAAAAATACTTGAAATATTTGTTGAAATTCAAGATAGCAGTGATAGCTCTCCTTCAGACTAGCCAGCAGCAATTGACAAACACCTGGTGGAACTGCACATCAGCTGAGCATATTACACAAGCTACTTCTTAGTGCAACGCTGGTTAAAATGTTATTAAATGTTTATGATAAAGGAACCAGCTCTGGCTTCTAGGTCAAATGTGCTTTGATTAGGAGACGTAAAAACAGTCTTTATGTATGTCAGAACTATGGGCCACTGAGTCTCTAATCAGAAATGGATTATCAGTCTGCGACATGTTTTTCGTCCTTGTATTTCACAATCCGTCAGGTTCAGCTGTGCTCTTTTCACCCTGTGTGTGTGTGTTTTTTTTTCCTGCACAAAGCCTTCATAGACCCAAAACCAGCTATATGCAACACCACAGCACATAAAACTTTGCAGAGAGCTTTAGTTAGAAATGCCGGAGGGGGGAAAAGCGCCAAGCTAAGCACTCTCTGGGCCGGTGCTTAGAGACTTCTTTCTCAGGAAGAAGCCGCAGATAGATCTTGGATCAACATGGCATTTTTTTTTTTGCCTTGAGTGGACAAACATCTGATGCATCTCTTTACCAGCATGTTTTCATTCAGGGCCTCCAGTGTCCTACGATGTCGCACACTTAAAAAAACCAAAAAACATCAATAGTGTGTGATGTTTTCTGCATGTAGGGATTTGCTGTCCCTGCTTGTATTATGTGCTTGATGCATTCTTTTTTCTGTTTAAATTTAGCAAGTTAAATGTTGAGCTGATGTAGCGACGGGTTCCTTTGACGATCAAAGGTACAACAAGGTTGCTTAAGGTAATTAAAGTTAATTGAGGTTGTGAAATTTATTCTCAAATTATGTGCAGGGCAAATCACATTGGCAATAAATGAAGCACTAAAAAAAAAACCATGTGTAACATAATCTGTACCAACCCACACTAGAGATACTGCAATCATAATTTTCTCTCCAATTTATGACCTCGGTTATTTTTTTCTCCAAGGATTTGACTTACTGTTACAAATTTTATCTGCACTGAGAATATTTGTCTCAGCTTTTCTTCCATGAGCGGACATTAAACACTAAAACAGAGTCTGAAAAAGAAAAACAAATTTTAATCTGACTCAAGCATCTTCATATTACCAGTTAGAGCAGTTAGCGAGGTTAGCATTATAAAACCTCGAGTCTCCACGGGCCGCAGCCATCTGCTACTAGCTAAAGTCTGTGAATACTTGAGATCCCTTCTAAAAATGCTTGTAGCTGCTTATTTGAATACTTCTAACACCAAATGTACCATAAAATGTTTTAATACAGTAGAACACATCTTAACACTGCAGTAAGCCCAGGCTTATTCGCGGTTCAGTATTTACTAATTCGTAAATGTCTCTGTGGAACACAACTCCAAATTATTCACGGATTTTTCCAGAACGTATCTAAAATGTCCTAAATTAAAATTCAACTTGGGAAGCTTAAATATATGGACACAATGCTACTTTACATGGTGATGGCTGGCATTTACAAGGCAGTCAGTCTAGATGAGCCATTTAATTTTGACTGCACCTTCAGTAGCACCGATATGAAGGACTGTAGAGATTAGCTTCTTCTGACCTATGGGTCAACCTTAGATTTGCAGTCACATTCCCCTTTAACATTTTCTGATAAAAAGCAGAATCAATGTCTCAGAGTCATGAACTCTGACATCAACTGAGCAAGTGAGGCTTTCAAATAATTTTGTAACCCTTCAACAATCAAAAATTTCTATAGATTAAGGCATGATGTGTTGCTGTTTAAGATCTCTTGGCCTACTCCATGTTAGGTTCTATGTGAAGAATGTTTTTATGATCATTTTTAGGTTTGTAGTTTCTAAAGAAATTAAACAAAAACATGCTCAGTCCTGTTTTACCAAGATGGGAAACTATATTTTCACACGGGGCTGGGACTGTTGGAATAACTCTTTTTCTCTCCCCCTCCCACTCTTAACCCTTGTGTTCGAGGACTGAAGCAAATGTAGAGGACTATGGCAAATGATACAAGTTTTGCGTGTGTGGGGTCGGTTGGACCCCATTTCTCCATACCAGGGTTAATAAACCTAACCTTCATTGTAAATGAATGGGTTTGACCTTTTTCTGCTAATAGTTTGTTGGTTTGGAACTTTCAATTTAAAGAGGAACTCACATTTGTTTTCGTCTATTTAAATGCACTTAACATATTTTTGTAAATAGTTGAATGCTACAAAAAACCTAAATTGAAGTAGATACTTTTTCTTTCAAGGCACTGTAATTGTCACTATCACATCACCAGAACCCAGTGTTAAAGCTGAATATAACTTAAATGTCAAAAATGTCCTATTCTCCTATCTTCTTCCTCACTTAACCTGAAACACCTGTATTTTTTACTTAAAAATGTTGAAACTATTCATTTGGGAATTAATCTCACTACTTTTTTGACTGTGAGGTCAGAATTAATCGGACACTGTTCTGTTGTTCCTATGAGAAACAATATCATGAAGATGTGGACTTGGTCGTAGCTAGGCTAACAATTAGTCCTTTCACGATAACAAATTTTATTGGACGATAAATTGACCCCGAAATCACTGAGAGAAACGACAATATTGTCGTTTAAAGACCATTTTCAGGTAATATATTGATAATGGCGTAGAAAAAGAAGTTTGCGCTCCCCAAAAAAAACGTTCATTTTGTGCAAAACACTCCACAATGAAGCTAGAAGATATTTAAAATATCTGAAATAAAACACAACAACCAATAACAATAAATAAAAAGGACATAAAAACCACATGTCACCAAAATCACAGATAAAAAGGATTATGATGTGCTTAAGCAAAATTGAGGAATAAAGTTAAGAAAATATTAATCACCATTGTCAAAGCAATCGAGTAATATCTGTAAATATCGGCTGCCTACATTGGCCCATATTTTCACATCAGTGCATTCTCGCGAATTAACAGTCGTTCTGACTTCTCAGGGCCCTGAAATGCACTTCTCACAAATATTTATCTCATAATGCAGAAACATTTAGAAGGTTTTAAATGTTTGGAAGCTGTTTTTATAGCATTCGTTGTAGTTTTTTTTTTTACCCATTCTTTTGAGATAGGTGAGAAGTTTCTGCGTGTTGACGTGGTAGAAGTGCAAACAGGAACGCTCAAAAGATGTTCTTCCTCAAGCAGCAGACGTACGTCTCAGAGGGGAAATTTCAATCCTGGAGCTCTACTTCATACATCAGAACTTAAGCTCTGACTCTGATCACTGCCTTGCTTCTAGGTCAAGCCAGTGGTAGACCTCCCCGCCCCCTTTGTGAAGTTTTGTAAGGAAGCGACCCTAATGAAGGTTAAATTTCAACACAGAAGCTCGGGGTCTTGTTAATAAATGACTACTTACACACAGACTTTCACCTGGTAGAGCGGATCATTTATAAGCCCCTTCCTGACAGAGTTGAAGTGGCTACACAGACACAGGACCCTGTTTTGTGTCCATTAGGTTTGGTTTGGTCGGGAGTTTGGATGATGGTTATGATGACGCTCAGAAAAAGCAGGATAGAAGTTGGTTCTGTTTTTATATCTAATCTGTGTCTCCACATGATTTACTAAACAAAATATAGCTTAAAAAAATCCTAATATTGCAAAAAAAGTCTTCTAAGCTTCAGTTGTTTTTATATTTATGTGTTTTTTGTTTTGTATAAAAAACAGTTGATGCTTTAGTCATCACGTATGCTTTCTTTTACTGAGATAAGACCTTAAGATGAGTACAAGTACTAAAAACAGTTGAACATTGAGGTTTGACACAACCCAATGCTTCCTTATTTGATTTGACCATCAAACCTGTTTTAAAATAAATTGCAGTTCATTCTCAGAGTTAAATGCTGGTTGCTCAAGAAACTGCTTCTTGTTTCCTTGTTTTAAATGTATTCCAGTACAAAACACAGCAGGAAATGGGATTTAATGTTTGTGTTTAGAAGAACTCAATTTTCTTGTCCTTGCAGTGGCTTGCTAATTTTTTTTATCTATCTTTTGCTGGTTACTGTCACCTCAATGGTCAAATCTTTAGCTTGTGCGCACTGATTGCATCTTTTTTTTAAAAGTCTGACTGACCGTTTCAGATTTTGGGTTACACTTTTTACCGGTCCAGAATGTTCCCACATACTTGGGCATACGTCACTCCACACAGATCAACACTGAATCAAACTGTCACACGTTCACGCAAAGGTCAATAATTTTACGCCAACAGTGTAGAGTATCTGCGCTGGTGGAGAAGAAATGATGCTAGGAAGCTAACTAGCTTGCTAAACTTGCTAATATCTACTCAGATTGTGCAGAAAGAAGTACGCTCGACTATGAAACTTCAACTGTCCTGACCTGCCAATTCCGGTTTTGACCAACTTTTTTTTTCTTGTCTCTTAAGTCACTAAATATATAGCTACAAAGTTGCTAAGTTGGCAACAGTGAGATGACTATCACTAAAGGTGCATGTTCAGACATGACCTGGTGTGCAGGTCTGTCAGCCTGCACACAAATACTTTCATGGCAGAGTAAAAGGATGCAGAAGCTGATTTTCAGACGCTTACAGTTCAGTTTCACACGCTAGTATTGACCGACAGCTGATCTCTCAATATTGAGGAAATCGATGCATCTGTTTTCTCACTTTGCTAATAGGTGCTGTTTAGAAGCAAGTCACACTAGTACACACCATTCAAAACAGGAAACTATGTTGCGTATTGATTAAACGTTGAATTCTGGTGGTAACATTGTTGATAAAAAGAAAGTTTCCCTGTTTACTTATTTTCCTCCACCATTCCTTACTAAATCTCTTTTTTTTTTTTTTTTTTTTTTTTTTTTGCCTGCTACCAATTTCCAACAACATCCGAGATCTACGACCTCAACCCTGCTTCCTTGTTATAAACCCTCCTGCTCGTCCTGCCTGTCCACGAGAACTGGCTCCGATCGGATCAATGCGTCCAGAAATGGTTTGAAGCTGAGAGATCGGGCCGGATTCATTAGCCAGAGAAAACAAAGCTCGCTTGTCAGAATTGCCCACATTAAACATGGGGCAACATTGAGTGATGGATTTAGACCACACTTAAATTGGAAAACTAGATGGAGGAGACCAAACAAGCAGCTGAACAAAGAGGGTCTTACAGGAAACAAAATTCCCCCCCCCACCTTTCCTTTCCCTTTGAAAACACAAGACGGATACTCTGCAACAGATCCAGATTTTTTTATTTATTTATTTTTTGCTCAGGGATTTCAGACCAAATATGAAAATTATTTAAATTTGATTCCCACTTTTTTTCCCCACAAGGGTAACATCAGATTGACTCTAAAATCTTCTGCTTATTTTAAACCACTCAGCTTGTCCCTGTTCCCTCTATTTAAACTCCCTGAGGCAGCTTAACACCACCCGGCACTCTTGAGTGCAACTTAGTGGAGCAAAGACAAAACTCCAGCAGAGCAAGTGCTAGTTTCACTGAGCTGACATCTTCTCAGCTATGATTATGTCCCGCAGCTCTGCCTTCCTTCCTTCCCTCTCTCACTCGCTCACTCCCCTGCCTGGTCAGGGGTTGCCAGACTTTCTGTCAGCCCATGGCCTTTCCCTCAGGGACAAAGCGGCCGTTCTTCCTGGGGAAAGCCCCCCCCCCATCCACTCCACCCCGCCTGGATTCTGCTCTCGCCTACCAGTGCAGCGGGAAGAAGGTAGAAGAGTAGAAGAGATCACGCGCAGCGATAACTATCATGGTGACATTTAGGGTGCATTCACACCAGCCCTGTTTTAGTCCGGTTTAATCAAACTCCAGTCAGTTTATCTAGAAAGTTCTGTTCGCTCAAACTAAAAACCCACAGTTGCGGGCCAATGGAACTAAAATAAACTTGTGAGTTTAGCGTTAACGGGAGAAATGTTTTGTGGTGTTTTACCAAAGGCAAAGGAAAAATCCTACAACCGCTAAAACCTAATGTGACACCATTTTTGCTTACATTTCGTTGAGAAGGACGTTGCGTCCATTTCTCCTTCTGAGGTTTTTGTGTTGTTTCCTTCAGTAGCTCTTGGTGCAGTGCCCCTACGGGCGAGGAGGTGAAAAGGTTTTTCAATTAGTTTGGCCTGTGTGGATGGCAGACTTGCATGCGTGTGTCTTTAACAACCAAAAGACGTACCTAATAGTGTTGCCATTGGAGGAATAGCCTCGTTGGAAATGAGACGAGGAGGTGAGGAATGATGCAGTATGTAGAGAAGAATGCGCTAGAGATGGAGACCCGGCTCCAGATGTAGCTCTGTCCACAGAGTGAAGATCATTAAACGAGGTGCAGAGTGAAGAGGCACAGTGCCTGACGTTTGGGTCTTAAAGGTGACTATCATTTCACATGCTGAGCTCTGGCCGCGCTCTGCCACACGCCCTTGAGAAAGGTGGTTGATCCTCTATTTTGCTCTGTGTGCTACAGTTTTAATGCTTTTGATGGACTCAGATTTTGCCGTAAACCACGTAGTGTTGCTTCCTGGACCGTAGTTCATTTTAAATAGGCGAGGCATATATTCAAATAAAAATATCAAAGCGATGCTTCGCCATACAGATTACATTGGAACAAACTTGGGTTTTTAGTGAGGTTTTGTAGAGATTTGGCATGCTGTTCCAGAT
>CAEGAF010179410.1:0-11766 GCA_903067075.1 Micropoecilia bifurca | reverse complement strand
GATACGTATCGGATATGAGTCACATTCTAAAAGAATCCGACCTGAGCTGTTCACACTGCCATGAACAGATCAGATACAGGTCGCATTACGTCAGAAACATCAGAATTGGGTCACTTCAGGCTGCAGTGTGAACGCAGCCTGAAGAGCCACCGTTCAAACACAGTTCAACAGTCCAGCGATCCAAAGTCCTTTTTTCAGATGAAAGTAAAGTCAAAGCCACTCGGGCTGGACGCCATACAACAATTTATAATGATTAATTCAAAAGGAGCTTCAAGTGCAGCTTGCATAGACTGTAAAATAAATGAACAGATCGTTTAGTAGGCCGACATGTTTTTATTGGTCTTCTATGAAAAACTTAGAACAATATAAGCGTTTCCTATCAGTAGATACCAATAATTATTATTGATTTGTTTTTGTTTTAAATTTCTGAAATACGTCCATGGCTTTAATGATTTACCTGCATTTTTAACGCCACTCCATTGTTTTTAATTTTAAAGCAAGTTATGAGTGAAGGTGGCGGAACAGGTTGTTGCTAGGCAACCACAGAATGAATGAGTTGCTAGGTAACCAAAGAGAGGGTGAGTTGCTAGGTAACCAAAGAGAGGGCGAGCGAGTCGATTCCACCAACCTGGCTTTGCTAACTCGGAGGATGAGGGGCTAACATCTTTCCTCTGCCTACATCTCCCAGAATGCTGTGCGGAGTTCAGTGAATATTCTACACATTTAATATTGAGTATTCTGACATATTATCTGGTGATGTTGATTACGTGTCTATATTTCTTGTCCATTTATTGTCCTGCAAATCAATAACAGCGTCTTCACTGTCACTGATTTATTGCTCTACTCTTATGTACTATTCATTGTAGGCCATAATCAACATTAATAGACATTAACACCATCATGAAGTTATTATTACTAATAATTTATCAATTATTTAATAAAATAAATAAGCTTTTAGAATTGTATTTTTTTTTTTGTAAAGTCTCACAGCCGAGACTTTACAAAGAAAAAGTCAGATGTGAGCTCAATAGGTGGATAAACATAACTAACTATTCCTGTTCTTATTGTTTTATTTACGACAGATTGAAAAGCAAACCTCGTCCGAACGTTCCTGCCAGAGACTATAGAGGTAAGAATTCAGCAATAACAGCTCAATATATGTCCAAAATAATATTAATAACAAAAAATAATGATACTGAATGACCGTATTAATAACAAATATGAAATTGGGACAATCAAGATGTTCTCATCAGGTCTTTTTTTCACAGATTAGGACTTTTTGTTGACTGCAGTTTCACTTCCTCAGCGCTCGCCTGAGTGAATTTATGAGCTAAATTATTGCAGTTTCTATTTAAATGCATCATAAATCCGTTTGGTTGAAGTTCATTTTGGGGTTCGGGAGGTGAGGCGGGAGGTGAGGCAGTTCGCTCCACTAACCGCTAAAACGGGACGGTGCCCTCAAAGTCCAGGCTAAAAATAGACAAAGGGCTCCAGCACCTGCACATTATACGGAAGAGGATTAGGGCCACCAAAAAAAAACGAATTCTGACTTTAATCTCAGAATTCTGACTTTAATCTCAGATTTGAGAATAAAGTCAGAATTCTGAGTTTAAACAACTGCTAATAATTCTGAATTCTGAGTTTAAAGTCAGAATTCTGACTTTAAAATCAGGATTCTGACTTTATTCCTACAACCGCTAATAATTCTGCATTCTGACAGAATTCTGACTTTAAGGTGATGTTACGGAAGAAGTTTAGGGCCACCAAAAAAAAATAATAATAATTCTGACTTTAAATCAGAATTTATTTTTTTTTAAGTCAGAATTCTGACTTTAATCTCAGAATTAATTCAGAATTATTAGCGGTTGTAGCCACCAGAAAAAAAAATTCTGACTTTAAACTCAGAATTCTGAGTCTAATCTCAGAATTCTGAGTTTAAAGTCAGAATTCTGAGTTTAAACAACTGCTAATAATTCTGAATTCTGAGTTTAAAGTCAGAATTCTGACTAAAATCAGGATTCTGACTTTAATCATACAACCGCTAATAATTCTGCATTCTGACAGAATTCTGCCTTTAAGGTGATGTTACGGAAGAAGTTTAGGGCCACCAAAAAAAAATAATAATAATAATTCTGACTTTAAATCAGAATTTTTTTTTTAAAGTCAGGATTCTGACTTTAATCTCAGAATTAATTCAGAATTATTAGCTGTTGTAGCCACCGGGGAAAAAAAATTCTGACTTTAAATCTCAGAATTCTTAGTTTAAAGTCAGAATTCTGACTAAAAATTAATTCTAACTAATTCTAAAATTTCAGAATTCTGACTTTAGTCCTACAACTGCTAATAATTCTCAGGATTCTGACTTTAATCTTACAACTGCTAATAATTCTAAATTCTGACAGAATTCTGACTTTAAGGTGATGTTACGGAAGAAGTTTAGGGCCACCAAAAAAATAATAATAATTCTGACTTTAAATCAGAGATTTTTTTTTTTTAAAGTCAGGATTCTGACTTTAATCTCAGAATTAATTCAGAATTATTAGCTGTTGTAGCCACCGGAAAAAAAAAATTCCGACTTTAAATCTCAGAATTCTTAGTTTAAAGTCAGAATTATGACTAATGATTAATTCTAATAATTCAGAATTATGACTTTAAATCTCAGTATTCTGAGTCTAATCTCAGAATTCTGAGTTTAAAGTCAGAATTCTGAGTTTAAATAACTGCTAATAATTCTGAATTCTGAGTTTAAAGTCAAAATTCTGACTTTAAAATCAGGATTCTGACTTTAATCTTACAACCGCTAATAATTCTGAATTCTGACAGAATTCTGACTTTAAGGTAATGTTATGGAAGAGGATTAGGGCCACCGGAAAAAAAAAAAAAATAATTCTGACTTTAATCTCAGAATTCTGACTTTAAAGTCAGATTTATTTATTTTTTTCGGTGGCCCTAATCCTCTTCCATAACATGACTGTTTGGGCGACTGTATGACTGAATACTGCGAATTTCAGTTTCCATTTATGATTAAATGAGTTTCTATTTGCAGATTTCAGAGACAATGATCAGTGCTCTGATCCAGAATATGTAAGTTGCTTTAAATGAACTCAAAGCCAGTCATTTTGTTTTCAGATATTCCTTTGAAAGGTTACAAATGTGTTGTTTGCAGAACGAGCCATGCGATGACCCGCCTGAAGATGACAACTATGAGCCGCCTCCGGTCCACAGAGAGTTCACCAGGAGTCCCTTCACTTCCTTACCAAAGGGGGAGTATCTGGGTCGGTCCTGCTACCAGAACATATCTGATACATTGACTCATTTCTCATTTTCAAGTGTTTTTGTTTTCCAGTAAATCGTAAAATAATCAGAAAAACATTTTCACACTTATTTCGCTAGCCCTAATCCTTGGTTAGCTTCACTTTTAGCAACTTAGCTTTTAGCCATTAGCATTAATTTTGGCAAAAAATGTAGCAAGACTAATTGAAAACCAATTGTCTTAACTTGGGCCTGTTTGAAACTCATTAGCAAATGTTAGCATGCTAAAATGTAATGCTACACAGATTAACAAATAAATGTCAACGTTCACACATGGTAGCATTTGCGCATGCTAGCATTTACAATTTTGCATTTATAGCTAGCGACCATCACAAATAAGTCTTGTTGCTTATCAGTAAAATAATTTAACCTGAAAAAGGAGAGGAGAGGAGATTTTGTCTATTACTAATGCACTGAACTAAATACATGAAGAAATAATCAATTTTTATTTTATCTATTTTTTCCTTGATGTTTTGTTTCTTGTCTTTGTTCTTGTTTCCAGACAGCTGCCATGCCCGACCAAGCCGACCTCCCAGGAAGCCGGTCCGTCCTGTAAAAGCCTCCAAACAACTTCCTCCTGAACCGTCACATTCATGGAGCGACAAAGAAGTGAAGCAGCTTTCTTTACCTCGCTTGAAGCTTTATTAAGCGCCTTCCTTTATTGAAACTTTCTTTTCTTGTTTTGCAGGAAGACTACATAGACCCAGACGCTAATGGTGAGGACGACTACATAGAACCCACAGAGAATTCATCTCCGAGTAAGTAGATGATATACAAAAGGAACGTATGGTTACAATTGGCAGAAAATGTGAGTTTATATATGAAATGTTAATATTTTGTCAAATGTTTCTCTTGCCTTTCCTTGTTAGAAGGCGGAAACAGAGGTGACTATCCCATTTTGCCTCCAGCTTTACCAGATCGTCCATCCAGTCCGGAAGGTGAGTTTATTTAATATGCTGATCATATGAAACCTTTCTTTAAATGTTGCTAAGCACATCTTGAATCAGTTATTTTTCACTTTGTCAACCTCTAGACCAGGGGTCCCCAAACCTTTTCCTGTGAAGCCGCATAACTTTTTCCTTCTCTGCTGGGGGCCGGACTCAGTTTGTAACAGAAAAAGTGTGACGATTACAGGAGAGACTAAATGTAAAAATATAGTGTTTTCCAGAAAGCACAATCAAATAATATCCCCTCAAAATAATAAACAAAAGCGCCACAAAAACGAACATTTTACTTTTGTGAAAATTTTAACTCACTATAATGACTAGCGGAGCCCTGAGCTTGTTTCTCTGCAACGAGATGCTTCCATCTGAAAGTGATGAGACAATGACACCTGA
This sequence comes from Micropoecilia bifurca, assembly GCA_903067075.1. Classification (NCBI taxonomy): domain Eukaryota; kingdom Metazoa; phylum Chordata; class Actinopteri; order Cyprinodontiformes; family Poeciliidae; genus Micropoecilia; species Micropoecilia bifurca. The sequence goes on along the minus strand of CAEGAF010179410.1, from coordinate 7,117 downwards.
AGTGTTGCTTATATCCACAGCCTGCTTGGTCTTTACGTGGCAAAGCAGTTTGAAGCTTCATTGTCTCATTAGAAGCCGGTCGCCACATGTTATGCAGAGCGGCTTGTAATGTGTGACTCACCTAAGGTCCAGGATAAATCCATCCTCCTGTCTCTCTGGGCCTTTTCCCCTTTGCAAAGAAACTTTCCAAAGACATCTGATCTGTTTCTTACTCATTTTGCTGCTTGTGGCTCAGTGTTGGCGCACAAGTAACCGAGACTTCCAGTGATTCACTTCCTGCTAAAGAGCCCCCTGGTGGTTGAAGAAAAATCCACTTATAGTCCGGAAAATACGGTAAATGAAAAAAAATCTGAATGCTCTCTGGTATCGTTCAGGGGGCCGGACCAAATGTGGAGCCGGTCCGGATCCGGCCCACGGGCCGTAGTTTGGGGACCACTGACTTAGGGTGTTTTCTGGAAGACTTGGTTCAATTGGGAACCAAAATTGCACCATTTGATACATTTACAGCTGCTGAAGATTGTTTTCACGCTGCTCTGTCTCAAATGATCCAAACTAATTGAAAAACCTGTTCCCCTCCTCGCCTGTGGCGGCGCTGCTGCACCAAGAACCACTGAACAAATGACATGAAAACCTCTGAAGACGACGCTGAGCGCAATTTCCTTCTTCATAAAATATTTTAAAAACTGAGTAGCGTCAGATTTTAGTGGTTGTAGGATTTCTGTTTTGTCTTTGGTAAAAAACCATGAACCATTTCTCCCGCTAGTGCTCTACTCGCTCGTTTGAGTTGGTTGTATTTACCCAGAATGCCCTGTGCTGTAATTAACTTCCTGTTTTTGGACTAATGACTAAACAGGGCCGGTGTGAATCCACCCTTAAATACAACTACCGGTATGTAGTGCTTCAAAAAAGACAACAAATATATAAATCAGCATAATGGAAAAGTTGCAAAAATTGCTGCAGCTCTTCCTGAAAACAGTGCAAAGTGCTACAAAAAAAGAAAATTCCCTTTTCTGCAGAATTACTAGGTGACATCACAGACACAAGCTACAAATAACCTAAGGACATGCAGCACAAAGTTCACAAGAAGTTCAAATGTAAATATGCACTGGAAACAGGCAGGGGAAAACTAGTTTTTAATATCTAATATCTTACGTTTCTGCAGTATTTTCTGTGAATAACAGATTTGCAAAAGGTTGTTAGATGTAAAGTCACTTGTGAAAAATATATTTTTTAAATAGTATCACAAGGAATAATTTGCCAAACAGCATTTTATTGGCCAAGTGCAAAGTAGTCTTCCTCTGAGAACCATTTTAGTTTTAATAATTATTCATTAAAAAAAAATATTCCTTTCTAATTCGTAGTCGACAAGCAGGATGTTTTTCAAAATAATTTGTAAAAAATAAAATAAATGAAATAAAAAAAATAAATTCTTTGTGCAGTTATTTAGTTTAGTGAATCAGTAACAAATTGACAAAATCTCTTCTGCGTCCTTTTAATTGCAGTTATAAACATCCCAAAAATGTCAATATTTCTTTTTCAGGTTAAACGAATTTTACAGATAAGAAATAGGACAAGGTAATATTTGCTATTGGATTTTAAAAAGGCCCAACTAACGATTGTTTGGCAAAGCTAATGCTAATATCTAAAAGCTAAGTTGCTAAAGGTGAAACTAAGACAATTAGCAAAGGAACAGGGCTGGTGAAACATCTTGTTAGGTGCTTGTATGAGTGAAATAGAAATGAAAATGTCTGATAACTGATTTAGTTGCAAATGTGACTTTTCTGCTACGTGACAGATTCTTCCCTTGGTTTTTTTGTTTTTGACAGATTTGTATGAAGAACCTGAGAAAGAGGCAAGTTGATGTAATTTCACTATTTTTCTCTGAACAATAATGACTCAATAGGAACAGGAATATCTGCAACATGCTGTAGTTTATCTTTAATTTGTGTCACTTTTACAGAAACCATCTACGCCTCCACCGAGAAACAGGTCAGTTTTAGACTTTATTTCAGTATATTTCCACATGATTTGTTACGTTTTATACTTGTGTGATCCGAACGTTGGCAGAATTGAATACAATTAAGACTGGATGGAGAATGTCCATAAAGATGCAAATTTGTAGTTGCATTTAAGTTGGAATTTAAATAGGAAAACATTTTATTTAACTTATCGCTGTATACATTTAAGAATTATTAATGCTTTTGACAGAAGAAAATTCTTGCAATATTTCCTTTAAATCATTAGTTTAGCCAAATTATTAGTCAAATAGTCAAATTTAAAGAGCTAAACCCCAAAATGTTGCACAAAAAACTAAATGTACGTTTTGAAAAGTATTTCTAATGCCAGACTATCTAACATATCTGGTCACAAGTCTGAAAAATATTAATTGATTAAAAACAGCTGCAGCTACAGAAAAGATATGTTTATAATTAATTATTATAATTATCACTAATTATAAAATCTTGGTTGCATGATGATGAAACAGTACAGTACTTATTTCAGTCAGTTTTTAATGGTGAGCTGTTGTTTTACACAGCATTATATCCATTAAAATCCCTCACTTTGCTTTGTTACAGCCAGAAACATCTGTTTTATTTCGATTACATAAAAAATAGTGCACAATTGTGGAGTAGAAGGAAAATAATTATTTTAAATAATAAAATAACTTCCCATTACAGCAAGACAAGATTGATAAACATAAAGCCAAAACTACAACATAATGGTTTGATCAGAGCATTTTCATATATTACAATAACCCAGTCAAAGTTCTGACCTACATCCCATAGAGAAAAACACTTAAAAATGTGTCTTCAAACTGTTTTCATCCATTCTAACCAAGAATAATCAAAACTTAACATGTGTAAAGGCAGTAGAAACATACTTGCTGCTGTAATAGTGAATCAGGACACGCTTTTCAGATTTTTAGTAGAAAAAATGTAAAATAATAATAATGTGAAATTGTTCTTTAATATCAGAATTATGCTTTAATTTATGTTGGTTTAACCGATAAAATCCCAGTGAGATACATTAAATATTGTGGTTTTAACATGAAAAAAGTGCGGAAAAAAATTGAGTCGTATAAAAAATGTTGTACAGTATTTGGTTTTCAGTAAATTATTAAAATATTCCTCTTTTATTTTATGACTATGAAACGTTTTATGAATACATCTAACATCGCTTTTTCTCTTCATAGATTTTGTCCACCTCCTTTCAAACCTGGACTTTCTTTACCAAAACCAACACCCAGGTAGGAACCGACCCTATGCAACTACGACACTAAATCATTTGGGTCGCCAAGACGGACTTATACGGAAGGGGATTAGGGCCAAAGAAGAAAAAAAGAATTCTGACTTTAATCTCAGAATTCTGAGATTAAATCCTGACTTTAAATTCTGACTTTACAGTCAGAATTCTGACTTTAATCTGACTTTAATCTGAGAATTATAAGAATTCTTTTTTTCTGACTTCTGACTTAAAATCTCAAAATTCTGACTTTAATCTCAGAATTGTAAGAATTCTGAGATTAAAGTCAGAATTCTTTTTTTTTTGGGTGGCCCTAATCCTCTTCCGTAGACTTAGGAAGTGAAGGATTTGGTATTATTCAGAGCGACTGAAATTGTTTTTGCCAGTTTATTCCTGGCTTCCACTTGTTGGAGTCAGGCTAATTTGTCTATGAAGGTAACACACCTGGTTGGAGCTCATAGACGGTGTTATTCAGTCCATTTTCTCATCAATATCAGTAAAAAAGGTAACAGATGTCTGTTTTTTGACTAACTTTAAAGGAGGTCATTTGTTGTTTTGACGTGGATCATGGTGGAGTGGGCGGAGCTCTACAGGACGTGACATCACGTGAAAAGGGTCAATAGCTCAAACTAAAGCTAGTTTTGCTAACACTCATACCAATCTGTTCTTCCAGGCTGAATAAATGGGGACCAACGCCTCCTGTAAGTGCCACCAGATGTTTAACAGTAGATTTAAAATTGTCGACTCAGCTGAACTTGGACACAAACTGCATCTTTTTCAGGTCCAGCAACCCACAGATGACGATGAATATGAACTCTGTGATCAAGGTAATAGTGAGTATCAGTTCAAAAGAGAAGAAAATGAGTAAAAAAATTGGCCTTTATGTAAACAATCTGCTACTTGTGTAAACTAGAACAGAAATTATATTTAAAGTTACACTGTTTTCCGGCTCCCAGGTTCCAGCCATGAACCTCCAGGTCCAGGTCCTCCACCTCGCCTGCCTAAGCCTGTCCAGAGACAGTAGGCATCACTCACCCTGGAAACACATCTTTACTTGATTACAAGGTTAAAATTGTATCTGATCTGTTTACAGGTGGTCACCAAAGCCACCTGTATTGCCGGTAAGAATATGTTGGTAAATTAGTAACATAATGAAGTTTTGTAGACCAGTGGTGTCCAAAACGTTTGGTATTAGGGCCAAAAATGTCAAGATGAGAGTAGCTGAGACATGTTTTTATCTCTTCAACAATATACTAAAATACACTAGCAAAGTAGTTAATTTTTTGTAGATCATTTTTGATCCAAAATATATACACAGTCTTGGACAGTTGTTGTTTTAAGTGACAGGTAAATATTTTTGGGTGAGATTTATTGTCCTCAATATATAAAAAAAACATCCTTTATATTGTTTTAAGATTTTATTTGTCTGTAAAAGCCTCAAATTAATCACAAATTTGCTATGTTCTTGAATTATGAACCGAGAGCCCAAACCAAAGAGGGCCGCAAATGGGCCCCAGACCACAGTTTGGACATCGCTCTTGGAGACAATGCTTTTTCTTTTTGACTTGATTTTCGTCTTATGATGCCAACCACTAATAATGTTCCTTATTGCAGAGACAGGACATGAAACCAAGACCATTTGAAAGTAAGTTAATTCAATTCAAAGATTATTATTGCTATGTTTATTTATTTCTCTCAAACGTTTGGCAGGAGTACATTTATTTTAAGCTTTTGTCACCTGGTGTTCAGTGTAAATCATCAACAGCTTAAAGATTTTTTTAGAGTTAAAATACTCAAAGCAATTGATTTTTTTTTATCTATGTTATCAGATCGCAGCTACAAACTTAAACACATTCAGATCAGTATAAAAATTCTCTATTTATCCCAAAGTGAAGTAAAATTTCGTTGCAACTCCCATCGACCAGTATCATTGTGGGCTGGAAGGATTTCCAGTAGCAGTCTGTCTTGCAGCTAATCTGAAGAGGCCTCTGTCTGAAGACACTGTTTCTGACCATCCTGACCTGCTAATTTAATTACATTCAAAATCAAACTACTTTATTAATTTCAAAGGGAAATAAATTTTAAACAACTCAGTTTCCAGGAAGCAGCGATATTTCACAATATTACACTGCTAACCCACCACGCCTACTATTGCAAATTTATATCTGTAAAGTAGTAAAGAAAGTTTGTCATTATGTGCTTTTCTTTCATTCAACCTCATTAACAATAAAGCCCACAAACATACACATAAAAACCATGCATCATTCTCCTTCTATTTCACAATTATTAATGAGTGTTTTCAATTTTTTTATTAATAAATGCTAAAAAGTGACTTCAGCTCACTTTTATCCTGATACTGAAATATTACGTCCAGTTCCAAAGAAGTGAAAAAACTGATAAACATGTATCATTTTCCTTCTGCTTCAGATTTATGAGTGACTTTGTGTTACATAAAATCTAAATAAATTATGACGATGTTTTATATCCCACACTTAAAAGTACAATGTATTGTTTTAATCTTTCAATGGCCAACATGTAGTCAAAAATGATTAGCCATTGTGGCTAATTGTAAACCATGTCAGTGAGCCACATGCATATAGCTGCACTGCAAAAACACAAAATGTTACAAAGTTTTTTGGTCTTGTTTCTAGTTCAAATATCTTCTTGCGCTTGAAATACGAAAACTAACTTAGAACTAAATTTTCAGCACAATATACTAGCTTGTTTTAAGTAAATAAATAATTAATATAAATGGGAAAAGTACCATTTCCACTGGCAAATGATTTCACTCAAAACAAGACAAAACTGTCTTGTTATGAATGAAATAATCCGCCAGTAGAACTAGAATTAGGTTGCTAGGTAACGGCTCAGAGCTTGGCTGGCGTTGCTAGGTAACAGTTGTTATTGAGTGAAATTATTTCCCAGTGCAACTAAACCTTTTCCATCAATAGTAAGGGATTATTTACTTAAAACAAGACCTTATAGCTTAATCAAAAGTTAAGTAAGTTAGTTTTGTCTTATTTCAAGTGTTTTTGCAGTAGGTTCTATATTTTTGCTGAGTAATTAGCAACAGAAGTGAGCCAAAAACAAGTTATATGAAAACAGAAACTGAACTTAAATACACCCTGAATTTATGTGCGAATAAAAACTAGAAACAAGCATCAAAGGACAAATATGAAGCATTTCTCATAAGAGGCATGTAAAAATTTAAGTTTGTGGATATGTTACAAATTCATTCCTCTTGGTTCTAGCAATGCAAAATGTGAAAAGTTGAAAGTGTGTGAATAGTTCTGCAAAGAACTGCAGATGCTTATTTTTGGAAACCGTCATTACGCTAATAACTAAGTAGAAATGCAGCTGATTTCAGGATGTCTGTGTTTTCAAAGGCGCCTCCCTGCCTGTGACACACACAGAACAGAAACCGTCTCCCAAAGCTTTCTCACTGGATCTGAAACGACCAAAGTACGGCACATTTATACTTCACTGATAATGATTTGTCTTTAATCGCAGCTTGTATCTGTGTATTCACTTCATTTTGCCGTTTACTTTCTTGCAGAATCCCCCTGCCACAGTTTACACCACCCAGTAAGTTCTGATCCGTTTGTTCGCAACCGTTCACACTACATTTCTGTTTTTCCAAATCAACTGATGCCACTTATTGTTCCAGAACCAGCTGAGCGGGGATGCAGTGCTGCTGAAAATGGGTCAACAGACCAGGACAAGGTTTACTTTTACATCTTTTACATAAAGAGTGTGGATTTTGACAAACCAGAGTCAATGCGCTGCTTCAGTTACTACAACTACAAACCAGCAATCAGGCCCAAAACCTGGGAGTAGTGATGGACTCTGACCTGAACCTCCAGAGTCACATCAA